>JAOVYU010000015.1:5706309-5729009 GCA_025674565.1 Synodontis membranacea | reverse complement strand
CACATGCACACATTGTCATAGAAACAATAAATTAAAATTACGGAAATTGTTTCTGTCTCTTCTTAACTTTTATAAATGCTGAGCTCTCTGAAGAGTCACAAAGAATGTCTGACATAGAGGACAGCCTTGCTCCTACCTTGTCACTGTCTACTGTGTTTTGGGAGGTTCGGGATGCGATGGAGATTGTGTCTGGCTGGCTGCTGGCGTCACCCTGACTGTCTGGGTCTTCAGTGGTTTCCCTGAGTGATGATAAATAAAATACAGACATGATAAACACTGTTAAATACAAACAGTCCCATCTGCTGTACTGCTGACGAAATTGCATGTGACAGTTTTAACAAAGTTTCGATTTTATATATTTATTATATGACTTTGTTGGCCAATTAGTTTAAAACAAGAAACATCTTAAAAAAAGATCTTAAAAGAAAAAGAAAAGAAGAAAAGTCAGCACAGTGAAATAAAGCAGGAGTTTATATCGGGGACCTCTTGCTGACGCTGCGCTGTCTGGATGGAGTTTTGGGGAGGTGGATAGGCTCCTTCAGCGCCCCCTTAAGGTGCACCGTCCTCTCCTGGATCACCTCCCTGATGTTCCGGATCCACTCCTGCTTCACTTCCATACTGGACGCCTGCAGGGAAAGAGCGCACGAGGAAGTCTGGCATCGAGGAAGCGGACGTACTACACCGGCTACGCAGACAGAGGTTCGAACTTCTAGCAGAAAGTTTACCTTCAGGATGGTTTTACTGTCTGATGTCGGGGTGCGTCCGGCCCACAGGGCGAATTTACACGGGTCTCCCTCGATGTGCTCCGTCACTCCCAACTCGGAAGTCTGTAAGAGTAATATTATCATTGAAAGGAAAGCGACTTCAAAAATATAATATAGGATTTTTAGAATAAAGGATCAAATTGTTACTACTGCCACAATAACACACTTAAACAACAGCAGTGATCTGAACTCCGGCCAAAACTACCGTCGTCTTTCGGCCAACGAGAATCAAGAATCCGTCAGCCGTGGCATGACGCCGAACACTTTAATTCTCTGCACAGCCTACCAGCAATTTGCTCTTATAGACGTATTTCGTGCGCCCGGACGAGTCCTTCATCTCTTTGCTGAACACCAGAGAGATCTCGAAGAGGAAAAGGTGACGATCTCGGCCTTTGCGGATCAAAGATTTGGGGTCCCAAACCTGGAACGTGTCCTGTAGTATGAGCTCGCCCTGGACAGCCAGGTTCTCGTCGAAACCTAGAATCCAAAACGTTAGAACGTTAGAACGTTAGAACCAAGACTGACGACCAGACAGACGAAGATCAGGAAACGATATGGGTGTCATACGATCGTGCTTCATGGTGATGTTCAAATCCCTTTTTATTTCAATCTCACTGCGTGTTTTTTTTTAGATTGTTATAGAGTTAAAGCGTGGAAAACTGTGAGCTCGTACCCTCCAGCATGCTCACATGCATAGCGTCGTTGGCTCGTTTAGGGACGCTCAACATCACCTCTAAGCCTTCCTTGATCTCCCCCTTACCCTCTTCACAACAGGTCAGCAACTCCTGTTAACACACACACACACACACACATACACACACAACAACACACAACACATTTAAAACACACCACTCTGAAAAAGGCTCATTAATTGGCATTATTTCTTGGCATTGTTTTTTGCCCTACCTTAAGCAGAAGCTGGTACTTGGTGATTCTCTGGACGGGTTTGATGAGGTAGGAGGAGATGGAGTTCGCCAGACCATGTCTTTTTTGAATCTCCTAAAACAAACAAACAAACAAACAAACAAAAAAACCCACAATCAGCACCATTAGCATTTCATGGAGATACCAAGTGTCGTTTTCACCCGAAACTCAGGGAAACATTAGATGAGATGCGTAAATGAGTTTCTTGAGAATTACTTACATTTAAATAATAATAATAATAATAATAATATTAAATAAATAAATAAATAAATAAATAAATAAATAAATAAATAAAAGAAAAATAAATACAAAAGAAAAAGACTGGCAAAATTAGATTTTACTCAACTCTATGTAAAATAAAGGCTAAAAACTAAATAAAAAATGTCAAATAAAATTATTAAAATAAATAATTTGATATTTAATAATCCCCCTCTCTATTTAATAAAAAAAAAATTAAACACAAACAAAGCTTCTCTTCTTGCGCGGAATCACACGTCAAACATCAGTTTTTAATTTTAACATAATATTAGCATCAGTGAAAACAATCAGCGTTTTACTGTTTTAAAAGCAAAACAAGTATAAAACAAGCACCACCAACAACAAAACATCTGTTAGAAGCAATAAACAAATTAATATTCTGTAATTCTGTAATTATTTCAGTGACGTAATGACCTTATGTCCTAGTCGGGTTATTTCTCTTATTACTTATTACTTTGTACTAAGGGCTAAAAATTACAGCTTGGTCTAAGATCAACGGATGAACAGAGCGGCAAGAGGGATGAACAGAGAGGACGACAGGAAGCTCTCTGCTGCCATCTAACTGTGCACTGAATCCTCCGGTCAGTTAGCCAGTCTTTTCCCAAACAAGAGAGAGAGAGGAAAACTCACGTCGAAGAAGCGTCCTGCCTGACCCTGAATCAGCTGGCTGGAGTCGGGCTTGTTTTTGCAGTAGGTGACGTACATGTGGAACTTATCAGCCTGGAAGAAAGAAAAAAAAAAACGGTAACAAACTGATATTGTCTTGTCACGAATGGCGTTAATACTAAACTAAACACCAAGGTTTTGTCATGAAGAAGAAGCGCTAAACTAAAACCGCAGCGAATCACCAACGCAACAATTTTAATTAAGTAAAGGACAAATCGTACTTTTTTTTTTTTATCCATTTACAGCTACATAGAACAGTTGTTCCTTGCAAACCTCGCTTTATTGTTTATCGTTAAAAAAACAAAAAGAAAAACAAAACGCAGAGTTGTTTTCCGACCCGAAGACTTTCACGAGGTCGTAAAATTTAGCACTGGCACTGGAGACTCCTTCCGTGAATGTTACATAAACATCTCCTCGCAAAGATTTCAATATCGGTTCTAATTTTCTTTACTCTGATTTCAATAATATTTGTTCGTTATTAGTTTTTAGATTATTTCTCTGTGACACGTTAAAACATTCTTGTAACCAGAACTAGTGTCAGAAAAAATCTGAATTGACAAAAAAAAAACAAAAAAACAGAACATTACTAGGGTATAGAAGTATACTCGATCGGACAACATACTGTAAGTAACATGACATCTTACCCAAGTCACGAAACAATGGCCAACATCTTCAGGAAGCTGCTCATAATTCTCCAGCTCTTTCAGAAAAATGCTACAAACAACAGTAGTACATTTATTTATTTATTTTTTGGCCTATTTTTCTCAAATGACTTTACAAATAATTACAGTAAAACACGTTCCAGGCTAATCTTAATAACGTAGGGTATGTGACGTACTTGTTGTGAAAATCGTAGATCTCCTGAATGTTCCCAAAGATGACGTGCTCCTTGTTGGCGATCCCTTGCGGGATCTCGTCCATGCCGCTGGTCATCTCCCACAAGAATGTCTGTGAAAGGGGACGGAGGCACGAGAAGAGCTGGTTAACCCAAATCCAGGCCTAGAACATTCCACGGATATAACGATCTGTATAAACTCTGTTATAGGTGTATAAAAAAAAAAAAAACAGCTCAGGGGCATGCTGTTAGCGGAAAACAATCAGCATTGGGGTTGTGTGACGTGACTCGAGGTAGAGTGGAGTTTCATGCCCATGTTATCACCCCGTTCTTCTTCCACTTTTCCGGTTCAATTTATGTTTTAATTATCCATTTACAGTTACACTGAATGTTGTGGAAAGCCCTTGTTATAATTTAGTTCCTGTTATCGCTTATGTCACAGCAGCAGCCGTGCCGCCCTGAGAACGCCCGATCTCGTCTGTTCTCGGAGGCTGAGCAGGGTCGGGCCTGGTTAGTACTTGGACGGGAGACTGCCAGGGAACACCAGGTGCTGTAAAAAAGAACCAGCCACAAGGGGGTGCACACTCTAGTGTATTCCTGCGTGCCGGTCCCAAGCCCGGATAAACGGGGAGGGTTGCGTCAGGAAGGGCATCCTGCGTAAAAGGCTCTGCCAAATCGAACATGCAGACAAAAAGATCCGCTTACGGGAGCAGCCGAAATAAATAAATAAATAAATAACTTATGTTACAGCAGCTTTAAACCCACTCATCAGCCTCTTTGTGGAAAAGGTACTGGAGATGGTAAATGTCACCTTACAGAGAACTACGTTTTTAAGATCTGTTCATATGGTGCCACACAGGTCCTTCTCTGATATGAAATCTGCGCGACTCAACACAGAACGCCACACTTTAGATGAAGGACTGCAACGCACCTCGAGGCACTCCTGCAGATCTCTGACGTACGCCCTCTCGGTCTGCAGCAGCTCCGCCATGATGTACCTGCGGCCGAGAGAAAGTTTCACTGAGTTCCACGCTCTGCACTTTTTGCAATATTGATCAGAGAACGCTTTTCCTCCAGGAACTAGTTTCCAAGAATTGTATAATAAGAAGCTGGACTGAGAGCGCACACCGTCTAGAACTGATTCGGAAAAGAGAGAGAGAGAGAAAGAGAGAGAGAGACAGAGAGAGAGAGAGAGAGAGAGAGAGAGAGAGAGAGAGAGAAAGAAAGACTGAACAACTGCATTTGATGTTTCACTCTTTTGGCTGCCTCACTCTTTCTTTCTGGCTGACTTTTTCTTCTCCTCATTGACTTCGTGGTTGGGGTCGTTGAGGTTGACCTCCGGGTCGGTGTGGGTCAGGCTGGCCGGGATAATGTCCAACTCCAGATCTTTATAATCCTGTCACAGACAACACAGAGTGCTGTTATATACTTCTGCAAAAAAAAAAACAAAACAAAAAAAAAAAAAACTTAATCTTGGATTAAATTGAAAAGGAGAAACGTTTCCTGAAACAGAAAGTGAGAGTAATGAGTGGAGGAGGTTTGTACGATTGTGTGGTTTATTTTAAAAAGTTACTTTGTCTTGCAGGAACCACAATATCATCTAACCAAGGTAACAAACTGACATTAACCAATTGAGAGATATTCTATTAATTTTATTATAATTTTGTCAGTTGGACTAATTTCAGCCACCTTTAAGTCCATCTTGTCATCGGAACCCGACATTTATCCAATGGACTGGCTGAAATTGGTCCAACGTCGGCAGGATTGTTATAAAAAAGCATACCATTCTCAACATCAGGCCAGTATTAGGCTGGTGAATAGTGGAGAATCTTTCGCCATCACTGGCCCGGTGTCGTATAGAAGAACCCAAAACGGACGCTGGGTCAACTTCAGTTTGCTCCCAGCTTTCGTTCATTCTAATCCATTATGATTGCTTTTTTTTTTTGTATGAATTATCCCTCTATCCACAAAATCCACAAAGGAGTTGAAGACAAACTCCTCACCTCTGAGCACAGCCCCAGTGCTCGGTCCAGACTAGAGCGGTACTGGCCCATGCGCTGAGAGAAGTCCCGGTAGCGCCTGTCCACGGTGGACACCCAGCGCTTCAGCTCGGCCACGTGGACGTGGCCCTTCTCTACCAGACTGCCAGCCAGCTGGATCAACAGCTTCACCTTCTCCTGGGTTTGCTGGAGGTGACATTAGACTGTACTTAGAGGATTCATTGAAACTGTATAAACAGATGCACGCTACGAAAAATCATCCATCCATCCGTTATTGGTTCCCCTTATCAATTACGGGTTGTGCGGAAGCTGGAGCCAATAACAGCTGACTTCGGGCGAGAGGCGGGGAAACACCCTGGGCAGGTCAGCAATCTATCACAGGGCTACGACTGAGCTAAATCAACCTAATCAAGGAGCAAACGATTTCTACTTTCCATAAGACTACATACTTATAAAGCACCAAATAAATGAAAAGGCTGTCGTCTGCTGATTTAAAAAAAAATGCCTTTCTTAAATTTCGGTAAAGCTTTTCTATCAGCCCCCTCTAAGAGCGGAACGCCGACAATTATTTCCTATGACTCTCAATGCACCTTTGCGGAGATACGGAATTCCTCGTAGTCCTTGAGCAGTCCCTGAGTCTTCTCTGTGGTTTCACCTGGAGATGTGTGTGTAGACAAATACTGCTCACCACTGTCCTGCAACCAGTCCAATGCCTGAGAATGCAAAAAAGGCAGAGAAGAAGAAGAAGAAGAAGAAGAAGAAGAAGAAGAAGTAATGACGTTATGCACTGTACCGTATATGTGCAATTACTGTTACAGGAAAATAGTCAACAACTCAGCGGTGATGTGACCCGACACGAAGCTTAATTGCTGCTACGACGTCCAAGTTCGTTAATTTCCTCTAGCAGCATGCCCGCGAGCATTTTACTTCTATAACACCACAACAATTTCAAAAACGCTACATTTTTGTATATTTAAATAAAAAAATCTGCATATTTTTTTACCTGCTGGTTGTTACGGTTCCTGTCATAACACATCAGATTTAAACACCATCTTCTTTTTTTTAATTCAATTAATATGGGCAAATTGTACGAGTGATTACTGTACGAGAAGAATAAAACAGTAAAATACTCCGGGATGGGTTTTTACGGAAACGATCAAATCAATGGTGGTAACTGTAACTCCGAAGCATCATCTTCGTTTAGTTTCCTATAACGGCACACCTCGAAGCGTTTTGTTCCACACACCGCACGTATACTACGGAGAATCTGTTTCTTCTCATAACGACTCGGGTTAATTACAGCCGGGGTTGAACTTTATGTATTTGATCGGCCCTGCCATCAGGACGAGATTTAAAAACGTCCCGATTATGTCTTGTCACTTTACAGCAACAGCTTCGGAAGAGCCGTCGGTGTAGCCAGCACGCAGCTGTCGGTCAGCGAGACCGCGATCTCCTACGGTACACATCGAAGCTACGGGTGTCTCCTCTTCACCTGCTTGACGTGCCGCTCAAACAGCACGTACTGCTGACACTGATCCAGGCGCTTCTTCTTCTGCGTCCAGAAATGCAGGACACGATTCTCTCTCTGGAGCAGCTCGCTCAGGATAGCTATCAAAAAACACACACACACACACACACATACATACACACACGATCATTATAATACACTGCAATACACACACACATACACACACGTACAGTATGAAAGCATGCTAATTTAAAGCAAACATGCAGGCAGGCTGTGGAAATTTCAGGCTAGGTTTGGTGACCGACCTTTGACCTGTGTCTCGGGTGCTCGGTTGTGGCTGGTGACCGCTGACATGCTCACGTTATTGCGGTGGATGTACTTCAGAAAGACCTCGGCATTCCGACGGGCTAGGGTGCAGGCCTGCGTGCAAACCGACACACAACTTTCTGACACATACAGAGTGATCTGTTGTAGGGTCTACTTTCCTGGAATGTAGAGTGTTCCCACAATGCCAGTCCTGGGTCAAAGATTTTTTCCCCACTTTGACCTTGACACTTCCCGCCAACCAAGCAAACTCCCCTAATACTCAACAGCTACCAACCGGAGAGGGCGGCGTAAACGCGTGCTTCCATCAAGACCCCTAGCTTTATCTTTTGAAACAGCTAATCAAGCGACACAGGACAGCGTAAAACACTCGCGGCAAAGCGCCATCTACCTTCTTCCACATACACGAGCTCACAGATGCCTGTGATTGGCTAGTGACGAGGGTGACGCCATCCCTCCCTTGCAGACAGCATGCAGCGCCACTTAGAAGGAGTCGATTTGCCACCAAGAACAACAACAACAAAAAAAAACCAGCTAAACCTGAGATACCTTCACAAATAACGAAACGAAAAGTTTCAAACGAAATCAAACGCAGTAATAAAGACTGAGCGGTAAACAGCAAAACAACCTATCTGAAAAAAGTCAAACGACAAAAACGGTTCTTCTTCCTCACTTGAATTCTTGTCTAAAATTCTAAACAACCCTTTTTTGTTTAATCAGAAATATGGCCTGTTACTTCATATAAAAATGAAAACCTCTCTGTAACTGAATTTTTAAAGAAAAAATTCTAACGTTACACCAACATAAAACTAGGCTGAAATACCATCCCTGAATAGTTCTTCCCGGAAAAACACATCGCAAAATAGCTGGTATGGAATCTTACTGTACGGGTCAATATGGAACCGAGACGGACAGAGACGTTCCGGATCCGACCCGCGAGTACCGTTTGCAAGCAGTCACTACAGCGTACTTGAACGGCGTGGCACAACTAGACGTTACAGGCTGAGTACTGAGCGAACAAAATCCTGTACTGTTCCCATGCTTCATCCATATTCATGTATTCTCATAATGCGGCGGGTCTACAGTATGTGCTACAGAAGCGTTTTGAAGTTGTAAAAGCGTAGAGGTGTTTCCAGGCTCTTAGCCAAACAGAGACAGGTGTAGCGGGACAGATGCAGTGTGTTTGTGGATGTGCATGTGAGTGTGAATAGAGATGTGAGTAAACTCTGTGTATGTGTATATTTGTGCGTGTGTGTGTACAGTATGTGTGTGTGCGCGTGTGTGTTTAACCTTGAGAAAGGCCTCTTTTTGCTCCAGGTGCTTGCTGATGAGAGGAGTCACGTGGTCCGTGTCTGACGTAGATCCCAGTTTGTCGTGCGCGCCGCACCAGTCCTCTTCCCTCCTGTACTCCTGCTCCAGACTCTCCAGCACGTTACACACCTGAGTGGGTCACACACACACACACACACACACACACACACACGCACACACAAACCACGCGAAGCAGAAGAGCATTTAATAATGATACTTAAACCAATGCTTAATAGAAGTTAATAGAACCGCTCTACTAATTAAGGTCTAATCCTCAAAATTGTCTTTCCTCTAGGCATGCTGGAGATTAGCGTTCACCCTTGCGTCAGACACACACTCGTCCTCCGCGAACTCCCCCCACTGCGCACCTGCTCGGAGGTCTTGTAGAAGGCCACAGAGGCGTTGACCAGCTTGAGTCGGTCCTCCATTTTCAGCATGAGGGTCTGCCAGTGCAGTGCCACGGTCTCAGCGCAGGCTCGAACGGCGTCCGGGTCGTAGTGGCCGGCCTGCAGCATCATCTCAGCTCTCTGCTGTAGCTGGAGGGCGCTCTGGTGCGTCCTCTGGAGTGAGTCTGCATGGAGAAGAGACTGGAGGCACAAAGTGTTAAGTTTAGCTTATTATCATCATACACATGTCCGCTTTTTTTAGTCCCTTTCAATCGAGCAGCACTTTTAACCTAAAAATCAGGGTTGAGTACGAATAAAATATTATTTTTTATATTTATATAAATATTTAAGAGTGCTGCATAAATAAAATCATAATTCTAATTAAAAAAATAATAATAATAATAATATGATTTATTCTGACGATTTTATGATTTATTTTATGATTTATGATTTATAATAATAATAATATAATGATTTATTTCTGAATTACTACTTCTAATTACTTCTCTAAAAATATATTCCCTACACTCTCCAATTCATTTTCTTTTTTTACTAAAAGCGAATCTGTGTTTAAAACTCGAACAGGAAACTTTACGAGCTCAGACCAGTTTCTCTAATGACCACGAGCAATCATTATTAGCAGATCCTTCATCCAGTTAATAATTCATCTTCAGTAAGTGCCTAGTAAGGTGGATCTCGAGTCTATTCTAGATGGGACGGAAAGACATCCGATCTTTATTACAGAGATTCACTAAGAAGGTGAACCCAAGTGGTTAAAAAACTTTTTATTAACCTTTTTTATGAATACATTCATGGAAAAAAAAAAACTTTATAGCGCATGGTAGAAAACCGGAAAAGATGGAAACTCTGAAAAGTCTCTGTGACGTTCCCTCTATCATATCTTTCCTGTTTTATTTTTTTGTGCCTGGTGCATTTTGGGGGCTGATTTTACTTTTGGCTGTTCATTTAATCCTCCGTTGAACTCCCTCGCTACGTAACACCGCCACGTCTCATTTTATGGATGAGTTCAACCTAACAGCTTCCTCCGGCTGTGTTTTCTCATTCCTTCCTCTGCACCGGCATCATTTCATCCACCTGTCCCCTTTTGATTAGGGCGGAAACGAACAGCTGCATTCCAAAAGCCGGCGTTTTCGTTTACGGACGAACAGAAGAAGAAAGGTCTCTTAATTTAAAAAAAAAAAAAAAAGAAAAGAAAAGAAAAGGATCCTGGTGCACTGCAGCGCTTTAACCTTGATTGCCTCTGGAGTGTCTGGCAGGGGGAACGCTTTGGCGTACAATCAGAGTCGCTCTCAGGCTTGCTCGCGAGATCCGGTTTAAACCAGCTGTCATTAGTTGTGAATTATAGGATCCAATTTGCTGAATTAAACTCGTTTCAAGTATTTACTGAAGTGTTGAGGTACTTAAAGAAAGTTAATGGTGCACTTTAAAGTTTTGTGCTTGAAAGGGCAGAAACTAACAAACACAAATCTGGGCAAGTATGATAAACAAATACGTCGCAATAAGTGACAATTCTGACGCGTGAGTTATTGTAAAGTGCAGTCTGTTAGCACTGCTTCCGTGGTTTCTACGTTATACTGCGTAAGTTGCTATTTCAAGGAGCAGTCTGTCATTTTAACAAGTGTAAGATATCAACATGCGCTTACGGAGTCGAAGTTTCTTCATTTCAATTCTGTTAATATTTTTTCATGTTGCGCATTTTGTCCCTTTTCTCTGTAAGACAACATGCAACTCTTGCTTCTTCCTCTCCTTCTTCTTCTTCCGTTTAAATACTAGCCTGCTCTTCGGTTTGTTCACTGGTCTTTATTGCAGTTGCGCTTAACATTACGTGCAGCAGAGGGCGCTAGAAAATGCAAACCGCTGCTTTAACGTATTTCCGATGCACCCGAACCGAAGGTATCGTAAAGAGAAGCGATTCACCTGACGGAAGCAGGAGTGCAAAATGTGGTTCAATAAGCAGGCAAGGCGCAGATAACAGGAGACACGGAACCGACTAAATAGTCAAACCAATCGAAGAAAGTACACCTGAGCGTAAGCAGATGATGTCGTTACCTCAATGGCGAGCTGGAACTGCTCGTGCTCTCTCTGAAGCTGCTCCGCTTCAGACAGAGACCCGGCGTTCACCGTACTCGCCGTGAGCATGGACTCGCCATTACGGATCCAGCCGAGAACCTGGGCACATGGACACACACACACACACACACAGCATTTTATATACACGTACACGTTTAGTAGTTCATCTGCGTCCGGAGCAACAGCCACACAAGTCCCTGGGTAACGTATTAGTACAAGTGCATTAATATAAACCTGTGATTTTTCGGCTGGAACTTCTGTCGGGGCTGCTGTTATAGAGAACGAAGCAAGACGATTCGAATAAAAAGGATAGCGAATTCTTTCCATGAGCGGTGAACTATCGTCGCGTTTGAGCTAGTCGCCGTGTCTGCTGCTCAAGGCCACAGAAAGAATTGTGCTTTTGAACTGATCCGCTTCTCTGCTGGACAGGAAGCGCAACCCACGCAGTACAGAGAGAGAGAGAAAGAGAGAAGAGAGAGAGAAAGATACACCATTCGTTGGCATTCACACTTAGAGGTAATGGGCTCACTCAGACACTCAGACAGCATCGGGCGTCAAAGCACTGGGTTCCTTTAGTTCTGCTGACATGACAACGGAAACTAAATCATCAGCAAAAAATTGCCAGGTGTGTGCGTGTGTAATGAGGATTGGGCACCGTGGTGCACGAACACACATACACACACACACACACACACACAACACACATACGTACACACGTACACACACACACAGACCTGTTTGACTTCAGCCTGTAGGTGGCGAAGCTGTAAACACTGCTCGAGACGCTTGTGCGTGTGTTCAGCGCTCAGCTCCAGCTCGTGTTGTTTCTCGTGCAGAAACTCCAGCAGCTCCTGGACCTGAGCTGCTAGATCCACATCCTTCTCTCCACCGAGCTCCATACCTGCACCACACACACACAAACACACAAACACACACACACACAGAGAGAAAAAGAGAAAGGAGAAAGAGCACGGGAGAAAATAATCTTCTTCATGAACAATTAATTGAATTAATTAAACTCTTTCTCAAAATTATTGGCACCTTCCATAGAAATTAATGCTAAGGATCAGCATTTGGAAGTGCAAATTTACCAGCACGATGTACAGTTTTATCTGAAAATTATGCACATTTTACAACGTTTTTTTCCCTGGCAAAATTGCCCGGTTTTTGTCAGCAACTCACGAGGTGCAAAATTCCCGGCACCCTTCCAACGAACATTTAAACCGTAGGCCAACGAACATTTAAACCGTTATAAGAACAGCACTCATGGAACCTCTAATGGAACCCCGGACCCTACACACTTCTTAGGTTCTTGAATGGGGTCTTCCCTCACTAGTTCACACCGCAGGTTTCCATAGACTGACTGCCAAGTCTTATCTTCGGAGCACTGGCAAATGGCTTTTGAGATAAAATATCCTGGGTACTTAGGGGAATTCAACAATGCCATCAATCTTGATCTCAGGAAGCTTTTCTCGAGTTACAAAAGTGTCTTAGACACTACTGGAGGAGGGGAAGCTTCTGTATATATTCCTCGCGGGGATGCCTATAATTTCGAAATGAGCATTTCAAAAACTTGTTAAAAAAAAGTACATAAAATCAATGTGCCCGTCGGTATACAGAGTCCAGGACTCGTACTCATAAAACACAGCAGGGTTCAAGGTACAGGAGGAAAAAAAAAAAAAAAAAGGAGGATTAACTATTAGCACAGGAATGTATGAAAAATCATGTACATGTACAGTAGGATATAGACAGCTGAAGGAAATCTAAGATGAGACGCAGAACAGGTGAACCCAATCAGGTAACCCTCCAATCACAGGTCATGGGCGGGACGGGACTAGAAAAGAAACGCTGTGTGCTTTTTTCAGGTCGATTCTATTCTGTTCCAGCTCAGTTCTGTTCTCCACCCTGACCTGTCATCACAGTCATAGCTGATTGCGTTCACCATGTCTCACGCGACAATATTCTGCTTTGTTCGTTTTCTTTAAGGGTGCCTGTAATTCCGTATTCGGGTGTACATGGCTGACTCAGACATATATATATCGGAAATAAATAATAAATCTGAAATTCAAAAAATGTCGGCTCACGTTTTTTTTTTTTCCTAATTACCTAGTACACTGTCATGTCATAATGAGCTCCCAGGATAATTAGCAGCCTTTCATGTGACGGAATGGAGAGAGGATTAAACAGAGCGGGGACGTGAGTAAAGAGGCGTCCAGCAGGAGGCACTAACGAGATAAGATGAGCGTAGCGTGACGTCTCGGCTGGCCGGTCTCAATCCTGCGTGTAATCTTTTTTAAAAAGTGTGGGAGGAACAAGACAGAGGACACGGCATCCAGGTGAGCTCTCGTGCAAAGCCGCCGAGTGACCCAGCTACCCAGCGATGCAGGACGCAGCGTTTTCATCTCTCTCACCCTTTCTCTCACATATACATAAATATTTGCAGGCACACACACGCACACACGCACGCACGCACACACACCATATGCTTGATGGCATGATTGTCTGTGTGTTTCAGTCTGCTGGAGCACTAAAGGGTATTTCACCCCTCCTTTACACTCAATTCACCCCCAGAGTTACTCCCTGCAGGCAGCGTGTTGCAGTCTCCATGGCAACTCCACACTGGGCGGCAGGAGGCGGTTCCCATGGGAACGTAATAGGTGCGTGACAGGGTGGCGTGTACAGGAGCTCGCGCTGCACACACCGCAAACCCTGGAACGTGAACGACGGACCGTGTCCGTCGGCAACCCGGCGGTGACTAGCGAGGGGGGGGGGGCTGTCGTCATGGCAACCTTGGTATAGGGGATGTGGGGGGGTGTTTCCATAGCAACCCCACCCCTGCACACTCCGTGTATGTGGAATTATATGGAAAAGATCTCTCGCTCCATTTCTCTCTCTCTCTCTCTGTCTTCCTCTCACCAGTACGCTCATGACGCTCTTTGTCCTCACTCCTACCTGCTAGGACTTTTTTCTTCTTCTTCTTCTTCTTTTTCTCTCTCTCTCTCTCTCTCTCTCTCTTTTCTTTTGTCGATGTCTCATTCCTCACCCACCAGGGCTCCATCTTGTCAACCCTCCGATGAGCTCCTCAAACAGCCCAGGCGCTCTGAGAGCCCTGGAGGTGGTGTGCTGTAGTCCGTGTAGGAGAAACCCACAGGAGCCACTGAAACCACACCACGCACACTCGTGCAGCGCTTTCTTCATCCTCTCTCAAAGCCCTCGCTCATCATTTTGTGCACCGTTCTCCGTCTCCGCTCTGACTGCTGTCTGCTGTCAGAAACATTCATGACTAAGCACCAGGCTTTACCATAAATTAGCAATCAGGCGCCGGCAGATCTCACAGGCGTGTGCAGGGTCGTTTTTTTTATTTTTTTTTTTTACATCATCGTTGATTAATCGGGGGACTGCTTTAAAATTCCATCTATCTATTAAAACACATCGATGCATGAACCACGAACCCGTGCACAGGGAAGAGGACAAACATTTAATTAAGCTGCCTTTTTATCGTCTGTTGCTTACAGATTCCCTGTGATTGGTTTAAATCTATCTTCTTAATAAAACCTGCACTCGATCAGCATTTTGCACATAGCGACTATGTGCTGTGTCTGGAGTCAGCGAGTGTAAGTCCACGAGTTATGTCTATATTTAGACAGAGAGGCGGGGTACACCCAGGGCAGGTCTCCAATCTATCGCAGGACTAACAAAGAGATGAACAACCATTTACACTCACGTTCACACCTACAGCTGGGGCAATTCAGAGTTAACCTAATCTGCATGTCTTCGGACTGTGGGAGGAAACCGGGGGACCTGCACGGAGTCCACGCAGACACGAGGAGAACATGCAAGCTCCACACAGAAAGGCTCCAGGTTCGAACTCAGAACCCTCTCGTGGTGAATCGACAGTGCTAACCACTGCACTGCAAATTCACACTTTTGAGGTTATCAGATAGCTAACCCTGACCCTATTTTTTTTAGAGTAGAAGCGAGACGGCGTCTGGCGTCTGGCGTCTAGACCCCTGAATGTAAACACAAACACTAGCCTTTAAGCCTGGAAAAAAAAGGAAATAAACAAATCTGCGGAATTTTCTTTTCCCTCACTAGGCGAAGCTTCATCCTGCTCTGGTTTTCAGCGTAGCAGTGTTGCTTTAAGCCTCTGTTCAAAATCAATTATTGATTAACAGGGCTTGATTTAATTAATTAAAGCCCTGGCTGATAGCAGTTAGTGCTTAATCAGTGAAATCAGCTGTGTCAGGTGTGCAAGCTCTGATGTGGACACACACGTGCTCACATTGAAGTGCATTTTGGATAAAAAAAAAAAACAAACAAAAAAATGAAAACCAGGATCAGCGTCTCACCTGACGCCTGCACCTCCATGATGTACTGATGCAGGTCCTGCCCCTGCTGGATGACCTCATAGGTCATGTTGTTCATGGCCAGTTTGCGTTCGGTGTAACGGTGGAGCCTCTGCTCAGCCAGCGTCAGCTCCTCGGTGTTAAATTCAGACGCCTGGCGCAGTAAATCCTGCTTCCATGCGTCCAGCTCGCCTGTAACCTGCGAGATTACGAGAGTACAAGTAGAAGAATTCGAATATTAACCTCACGCTTCATCGGTAATAAACGAGGCCATACTGGAAAAGTGCTGTCGATTTATTCTGGTTTTACTTGTTGTTCAAGTAGTTTTTTTTTTTTTTGTTGCTCATTGTAAACTGCTTTCTGAACAAACTGAGATGGGGGTGGAGTGAAGGGGTGTTAGGAGAGTGTCTATAAAAAGAGGCCCAAGTAAACACCAGCAAGCGCTTTCAGTCCGTAACACGGTATCCCAAATGCTTTTTTTCTCAGGCATTAAAAAATTTTTGTGCCGCATTCATGGCTTATAAATTTACCTTTTTTTTATGACGTTCAACTTATCGGCCAGGTTATTTGCACTAGTAATAAATAAATAAATAAATAAATAAATCAATCACCTATCGCACCTTTAAATACATCTCTGACTCACAGTCAACCGAATGCGTGCTCGCTTGCTAGAAACGAAGAGACACATATTCCCTAGCAACAAACACCCACACCGAGTAGCCAACTTCGTAACTATTGACCTTGTGTGTCGCAAAACATGCACACGACCGTTACGCAAACACCACAATCAACAGACGCGGGCTCGTACCGAATCTGTTTAAATACGGCGCGCTCGATAAGTGCTTCAGGCTCGGAACGTAAAGAGCATGCAAACACAAATACACACACACACACAAACTGTACATCATTTGTCGTCCTGAGTGCACAGAGCAACACGACACACACCTCCAGGGCGTACTGCTCGAAGATGCGCAGCTGCAGGAAGATGTCCAGTTTGATCCGGCGCTCGTGGAAGAGTTCCTCCATGTGAGCCTGCGCTTCATCCAGCTGCTGCAGCACGCTCTCGATGTGAGCCACGGAGCTGGCGTGGGGCAGCCTGTTACTCGCCAATGCCGAGTCCCTGTACACACAAACACACACACACACACAGCAGTGAACAGGTGATGGAGCTCTGGAGGTCAGACGCAGACGCCAGCTGTTCGATCTGGCAGCTTTAGTGCAATATTAAAGGTCTGAAAGCTCGGTGGTGAACGCCAATCTAACTCAGTGATGTCAGTGGGTCATCGGTCGTGCTATTGCTTCTACTGCTTTGTAGCTCCAGCGCACAATGAAACACCAAATCGTGTCTTGGATCCTTATGGGAATGTGGTTGACTTTCTGGTGTTATCCTCTGGATCTTACCGTAAGTGCTGGATGAGTTCCTCGCCCTCCTTGATGACGTTGAGCGTAGCGTCCAGTGTGCTGCTCTGCTGTTGCTGAAACTGCCTGATGAGCTCCTGCACCGAGTCCACCGACTCCGAGCACACAGGTTCCACCAGGCCCTTCTGCAGCTCCTCCATCCACGACCACAGCTGGACAAATACACGCCGTACAAAGCAACACTTACATCCACGAAGGCTTTTCTAAAACCTCAAGGCTTTTGTGCTGGACCACACGACAGATACGTGAACGAGTTATTCTTCAGTGCTCTTGATGCTATGGTATGCATTGATATCGTGAATATTTACTCGGCCATGAAATCAAAATGCTAAATTGTCTCGCGACTATACAACGATAAAAATGGAGGCATTTCTTCTAATATGTTAAAGCACAGTAGCCTTTGTATAGGGGGATTTGGGATATTAAAGTTCTCCCAAAAGTGTGTGTGTGGGGGGGGTGTTTACCTCTTTGGTGTGTGTGTGAAAGGACACTGAGAGATCCAGCAGCAGTTTCCTCTGCTCCACTCTGCGCACAAACTCCTGAACTCTGACCTCCAGGTGATGGGCGGCGGCGTAGATCTCCTCCGGGTCGCACTCGCCCGTCTGAGCCAACTGCTCGGCCGCCTCTAACAGCTTATCAGCGTTAGTGTATGTGTTCTTCAGCGAGAGAGAGAGGGAGAGAGAGAGAGAGATGTACATAATTTCGAAATTAGACTACATCATATTATACCACAGAACTGCTGAATTCTCCATTCTGATTGGTCAGAACTTAAGGTGGTGATTAATTTGATATAAAGGCAGGAAAAGTTGTATTAACTTCAAAAACATCGATAACAGAAGTTACACTGTATGAAATGAAATGTAACTATGAACAGAAAAAAAATGTATGTCATTCTTTAATTAATTAAAAAATTAATTATTGACAGTTTTCTGTTGTATAAGAGGAATAAAACACTTCAGCATGTGCAGGAAAAATCATCAACTTCAGCTTGGTAACAGGAACTCAAGTAGAGATTAAGTAGCAATTAAATAGGGTTTGGGTATGCCTGTGTTTCTCACACACACACACAAACACACACACACACACACACACACACAAAGACACACACACATTGTTCATACTGTACCTGTGCCACTTCCTGGAAGTCATCGTGTCGTTTCTGTAGAGCTCGTGCCCGATGTACAGACTTCCCCACGCCAGTGTGTTTACTGAGAAATGCCTCTCCGTGGTTCTGGATCCAGTCCAGGACCTGTATACACACACACACACACACACACACACTGTTTCAGAATTTAAATACTTCTAAACACTTTAGCATCCTAAACACTTTAACATCAAAAACACCTTAACATCCAAAACACTTTAACATCAAAAATACTTAAACATCCTAACATCCGATTTTCTTTAACTAGTCACATGCACGAATCTTTATGAAGTTGAAAACATTATAATAGAGATACAGCTCAAATATCTCCTAACTAAAATCTGACACATTTATATCCTCTTCCTCCTCCTCCTCCTCATCATCATCATGAGAATATGAGTAAAAATGTCTGACAAAAACTGACACTTGTTTACGATGTTTGTAGTTTTAAACATTATTTAAACAACTGTGTCTAAATAATTACACTAAAAAAATTATCTTAGCAAGTAACAATAAATCAACTAGCAAATCCAACTAACAATTATCTTTGTTTTAAATAAACATATTATTAAGCCTGCTTCTAGACAACAATAATTTTATCTTGACCAACAAATATATTTTTTTAATAAAATATATTCCATTTATTTTTTTATTATATGTAACGTTGTCTATGGCTATGTTGTCTATGGCTAACCCTATGTCTATGGGAAAATTTCACGCCAGCCCGCCACTGCACTTCTGGGTTGAATTTCTGAACTGCGTTTCCCATCAGCCCTTGCACATCACATGTCTCTGATTTGCATCGCCTGTTTTGAGTTTTCATTTCGTCATGACACATTTAGTCTTGTTCTCGTTTTGCCTTCGTCCTTTAAGTCTTACTGCTGTTTGCGTTGTTGTCTGCATCTGTATCTGCCTAAACTCACCAAACATGACAGGGCTATTGAGGAATCAACACGTTTCTACAGAAAGTAGAAAATAAGAAAAATAACATATAGAAGTATGGAAAATAAGCCAGGTTAAAAATGCACGTACATGCAAAATAGTATTATCGTCGATTTGATTTGGGTTCCATAAAGACGGCGTCGTCGGGAAGCGATTTTTTTAAATCCATAAAAAATTAGGATCAAAATCATGGCTTTGGATTGGAATGATTTAGGCTATACCGTATAGACCTGCCTGTCGGCCACTCAGACGGCGAACGTCCACCTTCCTGAAACCCTGGAGAGCTGTTTAAAAGGGAAGCATTCGTGGCACGATAACAGGCCTCAGTTCACAGGAAGCATTGTGTATTGTCAGGAGTGTATTGACCACAGTCCAAACATAATCCACCAAACCTCCAGAGAGGACG
Source organism: Synodontis membranacea (assembly GCA_025674565.1). Taxonomy (NCBI): domain Eukaryota; kingdom Metazoa; phylum Chordata; class Actinopteri; order Siluriformes; family Mochokidae; genus Synodontis; species Synodontis membranacea. The sequence goes on along the minus strand of JAOVYU010000015.1, from coordinate 5,709,725 downwards.
CAGAGCAAATTTCATGCAGCACTGTGAATCAGACAGCCTCTCTCTCTCTCTCTCTCTCTCTCTCTCTCTCTCTCTCTCTCTCCTACACACTCACTGTCCTATGCACTCACTCTCAAACATGTACTGCAAATACACGTATGCATACAGTACATATAGACAAAACATGAAAAAAACATTACAAAAAAAAAAAAAGGTTACAGTATGCTAAGGGGGCAATTGCTTATTTTTCTGGCATTTCAATCTGACTGATCATCCTGTGACGGGCGTGGTCTCTTCCAGGATGACTCCTCCCCTATTCTCAGCGCACACATGGCTCATGGAATAGAGCACTGGTCACCAACCCTGTTCCTGGAGATCTACCATCCTGCGGGGTTTTTTTTTTAATCTCCAGCCAGAATCTCACACACCTCCTTTTAGCTGATCAGGAACTTCTTAAGGTAACGACTGGATGGTCAGTTGGGCGGCATTATGGTCGGCGCTAAAGTCTTCGGCGAGGTAGATCTCCAGGAACAGCGTCGGTGACCACTGGACATAGAGGACGAAAGTCTTTCACACTCACTCACTTGGATTTGAACCCAACGGCACACAGTATGAGAGATTCTGGAGCAATAGAGAGCGGCAGCATTCTCCACCACCAGCACCGCAATCAAAGGTCACCACAAGGGAAGGTTTCTTTGGAAGCGAACTGATGTCAAAGCTTAGTGACGCAGGCTTGTCATGGTCCAACGCCTTACTAACACACTGTGTGTGTGTGTGTGTGTGTGTGTGTGTGTATGTTTCTTTTAATTTGTCACCCATCTGTATAACAGACCTAGCAAATTTGTCATGTCTTCTCACTCCTCGCTCTTTATGCGTGAATGTGTGCCGTGTGGGTGTATATGTGTGTGTGTGTGTGTGTGTGTGTGTGTGTCATATTCAACATCGCACCTGCTGTACGTCTTGCTGGAACACACACAGCTGCAGTCTCTGGTGCAGGCGCAGTTTGCGGTGCTGCAGCATTCCATCCAGCCTGCGATGCTCGTGTACCACCTCGTGCATCACGTCCAGGACGGCGCGCACCGCCTGGCTGTAATCTGCGCCCCCTGCCGCCGAGCCGGACTCGGCCTGAGGCTGTGGCCTCTGCAGGACGTCCAGTAACGTCTTCCCTTTCTGACTCGCCTGCAGGAGGACAGAGAAAAACAGTTCGTTCCGTGACGACACGAGAGATACAGAACGCGCAGGAAAAACGTTCACTTTGTCAAATCGCGTTGTGGGAACCGTGGCAGGATTGTGCTCTTATTGCCTTCTGCGTAGAACGGATGTCAGGGGACGAAGAAACATTAGCTGGCTTTATGAAGAAAGGAAACACTTATTGTAGCATTCGTTAGTACAGTATACGTGTTCTACACCTTAACGTAAGGTTAACTCATAGCGTCTTCATTTATATGCAGGATAATAAGGAGGATTTGGGGATTGCAGTTCCTGTTCAAATGGGATGTGTGTAATATTCCAACATTGTAACATTATCGTGAAATTGTTAACACTTGTAATGTTTTAACCTGAATAACCTAAATATCTTAAGATCTCATGGGCAGCGTGAGCACGTACCTCGGTGTATGCGGTGGTCACCTGCTCGTACAGATTCTGATGGCCGTGGATGGACAGCTCCAGCTCCTGCATCGCTGTGGGCAATCCTCCTTCGCTGCACGCCTTCGCCCAAGCCTCCACTCCGGACAGAAACTGCCAAACCGCAGCAAAACAAAAAAAAAAACAAAAAAAAAAAACAAAAAGAGAAGAAACAGAATTTATGCCAAATGATCTTTCTTTCCATTGAGCTGTTGGTGAAAACACAAACTTTTTTCTGATCAAAACTTCAGGACTCAAGTAGACGAGGTCAGAGTGATGCGGTGGTCTCGTGGAACCAAATTAAGAACCAAATTAAGAATTTTTTTCATTTATCAAATTTGATTCTGGTTCAGTAATCGGATCACATTTTCTAAAGCGACAAGAGCTTTGGATAAACAATTTCGGGGGTTTAATTTCCTTTCCTGTGACAAAATCCGATTGTGGACATTTTGAAGATCGTTAACCCCGTCCTTTAAAAAGTAACGAACACTGACCTGCTCAGCTTTCTGGTGGAAAACAGAGGACATGGCCAGAACGGCGCTGCGCTCCTCCAGGGACGAGGCGAAGCCCTTCCAGTCCTGATCCAGCTGCGCCGAGACCTGCTGGATCTGATCGGCGGCGTAGTGACCGGCCTCACACAGACGCGTGGCCACCGAGGCGATCCGTGTGATGTTCACGTAGGCGTTCTGAACAGATACGACGGGGAAACAAACGAGTCGTCGTGAGCTTGATCTAACTATTTAAAGGGTTACCAAAAAAAAACAAAACAAAAACTATTTAGATGATACAAAAACATTTTCAAAAAGCATTTCCAGTCATTTTCAGCTTCTGTCCCAGTAGTTTCGAATAATTCGATTGTCATGTGCAATGATTGTTTTTTTTGTGCTACGGAGCAGGTAGAATGATCGATAGAAATGATTAATAGAGGAAAAAGAATCGACAAATCCTCCAATTAAAAAAAAATTCCGATGAATCCAGAGATTTGATTCTAATGATGGGACGAAAATGGGACGTTTCACGAAATCAACTGGCTTACTTGAACTCATCACGCGATCCTGCTAATTAGAGCTCATCAAAAAAAAGTCTTGCTAAGTGTAAAGACGCCTCAAGCAAAGCCAATAATCAGATTTTAGCAAGTGATCAAGATAACTTGAATTACTGTATCCAGCTAATTTAAACTGGCTCGTCAAGTCGTTCCAGCTAACTGGAACGAGGAACGTATGGATGATATTATAAATATCAGTATTCAAGCGTATCGATGATAAAGGCCATCTAGTTCCGTCCATCCCGTTCAAACTCGCAAAATTGCACAGCTATCCAAGTCGAACTAACTCGACTAAATTAAACTCATCACTCAAATGGCACTCAAAGGCCATGAGTTCCTGAAAAACTCATCCAGCTAACTCTTAATAAATCGGCGACTCGAGCTCATCAGATCTTCATCCTAATCCTTTTTAAAAGGTGTCTGAACAGCCACAGGTGCTCAAACGAGACGCGATAACGTCCTTCGGTAACGGCAGGGTTTTTTTGAGACACACTTCTATAATGAGCATGACTTTTTTTCTTTTGTACACAGTGATATCGCATGCTTTAAGAATCCTACCATAGAGTTCATGGCGAAGTGGTCATGCTGCGTCTGAAGGTCGGTGGCGTGCTGGTAGCTCACCCCGATCTCTGTGTGCGTCTGCAAGAACAGCTCCTTGTTGTGTCCAATCCACTCGAACATCTACAGAGAGAGCAGGAGAGAGAGAGAGAGAGAGAGAGAGAGAGAGAGAGAGAGAGAGAGAGAGAGAGAGAGAGAGAGAGAGAGA
>JAOVYU010000015.1:5596443-5612609 GCA_025674565.1 Synodontis membranacea | reverse complement strand
ATCTTATATATTTACTCGTGATATGTCGTTCGCGAGCGAGTCGGCTCTTTGAATCGACTCTTTTTAGGTATGAGCCGACTCACTCGCGAACGACACATCACGTGTGTCGGCTCGGCTCTTTGAATCGACTCTTTTTAGGTATGAGCCGACTCACTCGCGAACGACACATCACGAGTGTCGACTCGGCTCTTTGAATCGACTCTTTTTAGGTATTAAGTATTAGTATTAGGTATTAGTCGACCAGTTGAGCCATATTGAAGCAAGTGTTTTATAGGAACCCTCTGTTATTAGGACCCTTACTGGTCCATCCAATTATATGTACTTTCTTTTTTTTATTTTAATCTCTGTTCCCTGTTCTTAATCTTTATTTTTAAATCATGTTATGTTTTTGGTGTGGTTTGTTGCTTTTCCTGTAAACGGGATTGTGCAAAACCTAGAAAAACCAATTTCCTATTCTTTCCTTTTTCAAGAGACATTTGGGGGATGGAGTGTAAGTAGTAGAAGCTTTGCAGCATTTAGGGTCTTAAAGCTCCATTTTAGCCAAACAGAATTTACTCAATACTTATGATGATTTCCTAATTGTAACCAAAAGTTGTGTGTTTTTCGTCCCTGTGTAATCAGACCCAGACCAGCTCTCCTTCAGTCAGTCCAATACCTCCAGAACTGACCGGTGCTCTCGTCCAGGCTTCGCGCTTTGGCAAAGTCATCCCAAACCGCATCTTTGTAGGGGGGATTGATATCAAAGTAAGTGTGTGTACTGTGATCTCCAAATCACTGAATACCTTAAAACACTTCACACTGTAAAATTTGAAACCCTAACCATACAGAGATGTGTCTTTGATGGCGTTAATGACCTGTGTGTGTGTGTGTTTAGACTAACGAGAGTGATCTCAGGCGTTTTTTCTCCCAGTATGGATCAGTAAAGGAAGTGAGGATTGTCAGTGATCGTGCAGGAGTATCAAAGGGGTAGGTCTATTTCTGTTGTTTCATTATGTGTGATTTAAATTAATTAAACCGTAGAATCTCATTTCCTCTTTTCTCGTTCCTGCTCTTGCTCTTCTTCTTTTTGTTTCTTGTCTCTCTAGGTATGGCTTTGTCACCTTTGAGTCTCCAGAGGATGCACAAAAAATTCTGAATGATGCAAGTGTATATTCTTTTTTTAAAAATAGATCTGATAAGCTTCTTCTTCCTTTTTTTCTTTCAATCTATTTAATGGTTTTAAAAGGAAATATAAATAAGGAAGCAACTGACTTAAAGTATATCAACATTATTTGAGGAGAAAAAAAGGAAAGACAAAGAAAGGACGTGTTTTCATGTTGTTTATTTAGGATATATTATATACAGTATTCCGTAATAATCCAAACATTGTCACGAGGCGGAAGCAGAGGCAGATATTATTTTAATAATAAAACAGCTAGGAAATAAACAAGAAAACAAAACTATAACATAAAGTGACACTTACAAACTCAAGCACAAACACAGTGTTTACATTTTTCATTAGACCACATCTCGTGCGTGTTCTTATATATGTTTTTCGAGATAATGTGTGCAAGTATGGCACAGTTCAGGCAAAAGGGTTTTTAACGCAAACATGGACGTAGGTTACACAGGAAGTAGAGATACACAGGTAGTATAACTTGCATTCAGTATTTATTTTTGTTCTGTATAAATGGATCAGATGAATATGACTCTCTTTCCCTCTCTCGTTGTCTGTCTCAGGCTGACAGGTTGTGTTTTCGAGATAAGAAGCTGAACATCGGAAAGGCCGTTCGCAAGCAGCACATGGCCGTGCACTGTACGAATCATTACATCATATTCCTTTTTGGTCGACTATATGAAAACCGTATCAGACCGGTATATGATGCTTTGTGTTTTTTTAAAGCAGGCGGTTACACCATGGCAAATCCCAGCCCTCCTCTAGCTGTCACAGCACCGATTGGCACCATGTACCTGACCACGCCCACTGGATCTCCCTACACCTACCACAACGGAGTGGCCTACTTCCACAACCCGGAGCCAAATACACACCCATCACTCTGGCCTGCTGTGGGTTCAGCACACACACACACTCATTATACATGTAGACTTAATAACTCATACGTTTTTATCGATCCATAACGAACTGTGAGTTTAGAAATATGTAAATAGTATGCTCTACATCTGAACGTGTATTTTTTTCCCTTTAAATATGTACTAGTATATATATTCTGAAAGGTTTTATTCTAGCAGCTCTAACAGAGTTATTCTCCTCAAAACTTTTGTTTGTGTAAGTATAATGCTTTAATGCTGTATTTTTTTTGTGTGTGTGTGTGTGGTTTTCTTTCTTTTCTTTTCTTTTTTTTTTTTAGCCACAAACAGTACCCGGGTCTCCGATCCTGGTGGCTCAGCCTGCTCCTTTGTTTTGTACCCCACAAGCCTGCCTCCAGCACCCGGTCAGCATTCAGAGATACATAAACATCATCGTAAACATCACGAGATAACATAAGCATGAACATCAGCAGGACCATGCACACTCAGCATTTAACTGCACTGTATATAGGAGAGAAAATGTAAAAAAAAAAAAAAAATCTTATAAATAATTCAGTACCTGCCTTTATTCAAATCCTTAAGGTTAGAAATATAGCTACTGTGTTTTATTTTAATATTTTATAGAATTAAAAACAAAGACGATGATAGTGGTTTAATAATGAGAGAAGAAATGCAACAATTTTGGTCCCTTTTGATTGACACACTCTCTCTCTCTCTCTCTCTCTCTCTCTCTCTCTCTCTCTCTCTCTCTCTCTCTCTCACTCAGGGTCCTTCCCAGTATATGAACGGACATGTGCCGTGGGCTTTTCCTCAGGTAGAGGTGTGTACTGTTGCAAATTGCAGTCAGTGTTTCACCGACGAGTCATTTTGGCGTGTGTACTGTACGTGTGTATTTATTTTTAGTCCTCTGTCGCTTCGAACCCGAGTCCTTGGCTGTACATCCAGCCTGCTGAGTTGATGTATCACCCAGTGGAACCGATTGAAAACGGGTGTGTTCAGTCAGCCATACCTCTGATGGACGCCGTTGTTCCTGAGGTAACAGTACACACTTTTAAAAACTCTCATCACTTCTACGTTCTACGAATTAGAGCGTATCATGGTGTCTGTTTTGATGTATTTTATTTTTGCATTTTGGTGCGAGAGAATGTAAAATACATTGTGTGCAAAAGTTTATATACCCACAGAATCAAATAACTCTGTGATAGGTTAAAAATAATAATAATAATAATAATTTTTTTAAACGTTTAGTGTCTTTTCCAGGATTTTTACTTATCGGAATTTTTTTTGTAGAGACACAGAAATCACAGGTTAAAACTCGCACTGTACGCTGTAAACTACCAAATGGATGTGGAGTGTGTGTATAATTTGTATGTGTGTGTGTTTGTGAGCAGCCATATATGGATCACATGATGCCGCCACCATATCAGATGTTTTTGCCGAGTCCACTGATTCTGCCCCAGTGTGATGGAGTGAAGGTAAGCCTGCTTATCCCTATAAAGGACATCACCGTAGCCAGGTTTCTATCAGAGGAATAATTTCTGCAAAAATACTGAGATTCTTTATAGGAATTATGAAGTGTATATCGTGGCTGAATATATCCTTATAAATAAGCGCACGATGTTGCTCTTTCTTTTTTATCAGGAGCAAAAATTCCAGCCGGCGAGACGTGGTTTCTCTCACTCTACTGTCCACCTGAGACCCCGGTACAGCCGCGGGCCTCATTACACATACATGCGTAAAGACTACAGGCCCGATCCTCATACCTCTCCTCCTCCTGCATCCTCACCTGCACAGGATGACCTGAAATAGACCTCAAAGCTCAATACACACCTGTCAAGCCAGCCAACTGTAACACAAACACCAGTCGTAAAAAACACCAGCCATCGTCAGAAACCTAACCTAGCTGCCTAAAGTGACCACCTGCAAATAATCTGTCTCTACTGAAACAGTTCAGTATATATATATATATATATACAATAAACTTTTAACTAACCTAAACACTGAAAAGCCTCAAAACTGAAAACAAAATCGGCCAAGCCAACAAACACTCTATTGTATCCGTACAAGGTAAGCATACACAAAACCTCCTCCTGTGCCTGAAGACTCGGAAGGAAGTTCATGTTGAAAACGCAAATAAACGTCATTATACAAACTAAAACTAAAGTTTGTAGTCTAAACAAATATAAATCAGGTTTACGGGCAATTTATATCTTACCAAGACACATACAACGAAGACAAAACACAGATTTTGTATTGAGACAAATACAAATCTCAGCTCTCGTTAGGACATAGTCGTAGTGAACTAAACTTTACATGAAGTGAATAAGGGCCAGCGGGAAAAAAAACCCTTTATACAGTCTTGGCGCCTTCGATTACTGAGCATCAGATTGCTCGTCTCTCCCCCTCTCGTATGAAAACGAAAAGTTTCTCATATTAAAGGAGGTATTTTTTGGAAGTCTGTTCAATCCAAACAACATATATTCACTGTTTTTTTATACACATCATGGCACTCCGTCACAGTTCACAGCCAAAGAATTTAGAAAGAGCCCAGAAAACCGAACATAAAAACAAAACCACGCTTGTCCATTCAAGATTCAGTCAGCGTGAATACAGATCCTATCGTCACGAGTCGTTCTCCCTTCTCAAGGATCGTATTAACGCCCGAACTAAATTAAAAATCACCCGGATGACACGGTATGTCAGATCTCGTGGACATTTAATAATACCCGCCTTTATACGTTTATATCCAAAAGAATGATGTCCATACGCTTACTGTGTACTACAGTTTGTTTTATTTTTTTTATCAACTTTCTCAACATGAAGAAGTCTAACCCTTCACAAGTACAGTATAACCGTCATAGTGCCCCAACTCAACCAGGCGTACTTATTTATTTATTTAAACATATCTATATCAGTATATCTATAGCATTGTCTGTGTCCACTCATAAATTTTTTATCAGAAGCTCACACATTTCTCCATTGCAGTGGCTTGAAGTTGTTTCTGTATATAGTTGAAAAGTTCTCCGTTTCTGTTATTGTTTGTTTACTTTAACTTTACCACTTGCCATTTGATTCATTTTAGAATAACGAGCATGTACACGTTACTCAAGGTTTGTACAAGTTGTGATTTTTTTTTTTTTTTGTCGTCTGGACAATTTGTGCACCTGGGAACATCATTTATTTAGTTATTTGTTGTATTGATGTAGGCAGGTGTTCTCTAAGCCAGAAAAACAACAATCTTATATTCAAATGGGGGTTTTATGACTGTCACGTGCACTGTTTTTGTTGTTATTACTGTTCAGGGAAACGTGTGATTTTGATGTCTTTATATCAAGACATTTATGTTTCTTGGAAATACACACACGTACCGTTAAACTGTTTTTGAAACCTGCATTGTTAAAAGTCAATAAATCGAATGGAGTGATGAATAAGAGTGAGAAATTGTCTCGCAAACATCTTAAACACACACACAGAGTGGCTCTGTACACTAGTTTATTAATTATTTATTCACATACTAATGTAAATGATACAGTTTTATAGAAACCCAAATGTAACCCAAAAAAACAAAAACGTAATAACAGGCTGGATGGTCTTAGCTGTGAATGTTTTAAAATGATTCAGTACATCAGCAATAACTTAGGCAAGAGTAAAGAAAATACAAGCAAAGGAACGCAAGTGGCTGGTTAAAAAAAGTCGGGCAGATGATTGTTTAGATCGTGTGGTAACCATGGTTACCCCACGTTTGTTTTTCTTCTTCTTTTAAAACCTCATGACACTAAAACTCCCTGGTAGTGTTGCTGTAGCTCGACTGAGGGTACAGCCGAGTGTGTGTGTGTGTGTGTGTGTGTGAGAGAGAGATGGTGTGCATCAGCCAGCTGATTTCTGTGGATCTCCTGTAAGAAGGAACTTCTTAAGAAGCAAATACAAGAGTTTTAAATGCCTTTTAGGTGTCGTGGAATTTCCGAACACAATGATGCAAATGTGTTCGATGTGTTATATTTGATTCTGTGCATTTATATAGGCGAGGTATGTTATATATGTTAGCAATGGAGACGCATTAACGGATGACCTCGCTCACAGAACCCTAGCGTTGCCGATGATTAAAGAAGGTGGCTAGTGGCGTTACGCAAAAAATGAGACCCTGTGAAGGGCAACCACTAGCGGTGATTCACAAATGTTAGCATTTTTGCATGAACTTTGTACTTTGTGCGTGTGCGCGCGCGCGCGTGTCCTCAGGCGTCACTCTCAGCAGAGCCGGCGTTCTGCACTTCCTCCTCCAGGATGGGCACGATGAGATTGTCCTTCGACATCAGGTTATATTTCATTACAAAACGAGTAAACCGGTGACACAGGAAGGTCTCATCCTGGACAGACAGACGGAAAAGAGGGGGAAAAAAAATTAATTGAGATTTTTGCAATCCAGCCCAGCAGTCTCTAATAATAATAATAATAATATACAAACGGCCACGTGACTGCAGGACTCGGTCTAGCAGAACCCACAACCAATTCCACTCAATTTCATTAAAACGTCTTGTTTTTGGCTCCTGTTTGACTGAGACAGGAAGTTAATAAATTTAATTCCATTTTTGGAAAATCTGCGTCGTCTAGGGCTAAGGCCACTTACACGTTCCTATCAACCCAATTACCAAATCCAAATCAGAGTGAAAAAGATTCCATTAGATTTGAGTCAAGTCAGCAAAATTGATATTTCTGGTTTGTTCCCGTGAGCCGTTTGTTTTCAGGCCGCATACAAGTAAACAAAAACGAAATTGAAGGAAAAAAAAAAAGAAAAAAAAAAAAAAAACAGGAGGGGCACACGTCTGAAACCACTCTTTATTACTCATTAGTAGAAAATACCGCACTGAAAAATGTATCCATAGAAAAATGATCTTAATTTGTTCATGTGTTTAGTTTTGCTTTAGCAGTGTACCAGACTGGGAATCCTGGACAGACGGACGCCCTTCAAGTTTTAACATCAGCACGCGCACACTTATCTTTTAAGACAGGTTTTAAGAGTGTGCTCCTAAAAAATTCTTTTTTTGGCTCCGCGATTTATATTTTCTATTGTGTACACTACGTTACTCGGGACGGTAATCCCTGTTCCCTGCTCAGCTCACCTCATACTTGTCGAATATCTGGCGGTGGTGAAAGTAAGCGTGGGAGAATATCCTGTAGATGCGGCGGCAGACCGAACCCAGCTTTGCCACCGATGACTCCTTTATGCTCACCCTGAAACGGCGTGACAGTTGTACAGTTGAGGGTCATGAAGAAGAACAAGTTCAGAGACAGTATTCTAGTCCTGCTAATTCTCAAACAAGTTCACGCGGCACGTAGCGAGACTTGAAGGGGTGACGTTTACGTAGTACTCCGTATTAAAATGACGTCTCTTTGATCCTTACCGGCTGGGAAAATACTTGTTACTGTTCAGAAGACAGGCGGCTCCGTCCAGCGTGTGTCTCGTGTAGTCGATAGCGGGACACTGTGGACGCAAACACAAGATGCAATCGAACACTGTCCAACATTTAGCGGTGCTAATTTACAATAAGGAGCTTTTATTTGTTTGTAATATACAATCATCCATTTATGCTTGCTGTCACTGATTTGTGAAAGTGGCTCTGAAATTGGGCAGAGAAAAGGGGCGTGGCCGGATATCCATAACACGTTGCGTACACACGTGGAAGGTGGTTTCAAGCATATTTATTAAAAAATACATCAACTATACATGCGTGTACGCTGCGGCAAACATTCAGGTATCTTAAACCTATAGTCGTTTGTTTATTTTGGCTGTACATGTTTTCTTAATTATGTTTTACGATCAGAGAACGTACGCTTAAACTTACGATCCTGTAAGTAGTAAAATCAAGCAGGTACTTATAATAACTCTCTGCTTTTTTTTGTGAATGAATCTTAGTGTACAGTGCAGTAGACAAAGGTCTTGACGAAGTCACTATATATAGTGTGTGTGTGTGTGTGTGTGTGTACACCGATCTAAAATCCGGCTGGAATTCCGCTTAGCTCCGAGTCGATGAAGTCAAGTCTTAAATTTGCAAAGCAAAGCAAATAAAATAAACGTACGGAAATATATAATTAAACCTTTAGACGTATAATCATGCTATGCTTTTAAATCACCGACTTTTAACTTGCTGTGGTTTATATGGTACGAACACTTGAATTACAACATGAAAATCCTAAACCAGAATTTGACAGGAAGTTGTAAAGGACTCTGACGCATGACTTACCTCTTTAGGGGTTTTATGTGCAGCGCACAGAAAGATCCACTGCTCTGTAGCAGTCATTTGTGTACATGTGTCAGGGTGGCATTCTCCCTGAACACACACACACACACACACACACACACACACACACACACAGGACACAGAGAAAGGTTTTTAAGCTCTAACAGCACCGCTGGACAAATTGCATGCAATTATATTCCACGTTTTAAACATTATACACCATAATATGTAAATAACTTTTATATAATACAACTGTGTGTATTTGCGATTGAGTGAGTGAATGAGTGAGTTGCGTTTCTACCTGTAATTTAACAGCAAGGCCATTCAGTTCCAGGCAAAACTGTCTATGATGGATAGAACACAATGAAATCAGGAGAAACGCCCACAAATCCAGTCCGTTTCTACACTAGCATATATACAGTTTATCTGTGGGGAGAGAGTCAGGACTAAACCAAAGCTCTTAGGCAAGTCTCGCCACTCGGCGGCCATCTTGGAAATTCCCTGGGCCGCTCTAACAAGATCTAAATGAATATGGAGAGGGTTATAACTTTACTTTGAACGGCCACCAGGACACACACGTGACCCGATACAGCAAAATGAGTCCCTTGTTTTTGACTCACAACCTTTGTCAAGACCTTCTGGTTGATGTAATTATAAATACAGCAAATGATGCAATGCTCAATGCTTAATCCTAACCTCCGAGAGTTAAAAAAAAGAGAGAGAGAGAAAGTTTTTAATTGTGAGTCCCAGCACAAGGGTCACTGTGACTCATTTCGTGCAAACAACTTTCGCCATCTAACAGACATTTTGCGTAGATTTCTGATCAGGATACTTTAATTGTCATGTCCTTTATAACATTTCTGACTAAACCGTTAGACAGGGATACCTCAGGTGCTCGTATTTCCACACGCCCTCGTCCTGGCCCTCAGGAGGCTCCAGGATCTTGTCGATGTTGGCGCAGTCAGAACGAATGTTCTGCTGGATGTACTGCAGAGAAAGACAGACAGCCGATTACTCTGTGGAGATGGAGATTTTATTCATCCGTTCATTCATTTATTTCCCAAGGCACTGATCTCGCCTGTTGTGTTGAGAAGGGAGGGGGGAAAAGAAAGGAATCTGCATGAAGTAAAAATACTTTTAAATGAGAAATGTTTTCGTCTGTGAAGGAACGTTCATGTAAAAAAACATTTCACTGTCTTGTACTTTTTAATTGTTTTCGCCCGACTGAGCTTTGCGTGATGTGGATGATCTCTCTGGAAGGACTATTTAAAGCTTAATGCGCACCTGCTGCACTGCCAGAGTGCTGTCCATCTCCTCGAAGGACTCATCTGGCCAGTTGTAGAAATCCTGTCAACAGATTCACATCATACATTTACTTCAAATTCATAGTCTACGAGTTACAAACAGGATGACACGATCTGCCCGAGATCTCTGGGAAAATACGGCCGTCACGTTTAGCGTAGAAAAAGCATTTATGTTTATTATTCCGTCTGTCTACAAATCATGATTTTTCTGTCCACATATTCCACAAGTCCTTAAATTTACTTTCCTCACTGCAGTTTTTAAAATGATAATCAATACCGACAACTGGCTTTATTTATCACGCTGTACGCCAGTGCGTTTTTTTTTCTCGTAAATTGCTCGTCCAAGCATTTAACACAAGAAAGGTTTTCGTGAAAATTCTGTACATTTGTAAAAAAAAAAAAAAAAAAAAAAAAAAAAAGTTTATTTTTTTTATTACATTTACAGCATTAGCAGAAGCTTTTATCTGATGAAGTCTCTATCAAAAAAAATCATTTTATAATCATATAATTAGTATTAATTATAGAATATAAAAAACATAAAGAAACCCCCCAAAAAATTTAAGACAAATAAAAACAAATAATTCAGTTATGACAAAAGAAATGTCGCCGTATAAATCGACGCATATAAACCTATATTCTTATTATTATTTTATTATCATAGTAGTGAGTCAAAATAACTTCCATTCCTGTCTTGTAGTCTTTACCCTGATCATTCATTTAGTGCTCTGTGCTCTTGACCTTATATGGAGTCTTGTGGGCGTTGCAATATGCAAATGAGCTGAGTCACATGAACACGTGTTGCACTTCACTCTTTAATTTAATCAACAATCAGCTCGTGCAATCGAGTATGAAGGGGGGAGAAAAATATTCAAAAAATTTTTTGAAAAATTTCAGAAACTATTATAAATCTGTAGTCCAGTTTTATTGACTAAATGATTGACAGATGAAGATCACTGTATCTCAAAAATGTTTAAGAAACATTCAAATTTAAATTTTTACATTTAAATAAGAAATAATTCTCTCATTTAATATAGATCCACATTTAGACCTAAATTTCATGAAGTAAAGGAACTAAACGTGCTCCAGTCACAGGTCGTGCTCCAGCTGACTGCTGTGTCCACAAATAGCTAGCTGTCTAGACGGTGAAAATTCATCCCACCCGCTTTCCCGCCCAAAAACCCCGCCTCCTTTAACCTCGGATTGGTTCATATTTCATACCTCGCCTTCTGATTGGACAGGCGCGGAAGGTCGGAATACAGGTGGGGAAAGGAAAAGAATAACAGGGTCGGCTGCTTGGAAGTAGCTAGTTATCTGATTTAGCTAGCTGCCGTTTCGTCAAAGAGCATTTTCTTCGATCTCACCATGCCGTGTGTTTTAATCATCCTTAACGGAACCGTTTATCTTCACGTATCTAAGCGTTTCTCGTACACACTGAAGTACCTTCGCCTTGGTTCCTGGACGGTTCCTCCTCAGGACTGCTGTTCCCTCCGCCATGACCATCTCGGCAACGCCCCGGAAGTGACGCACTACCGTTTACTTCCGCGTTCCTCTACAGTAACGTCCGCCTCCTTCTGAAACCTGGGAGAAAAAAATCCTGTCGTATATTTTAAATATGATAAGCCACAAACTTATCGCGGTTTACAACAATAACAACAACAATAAATAATAAATTATAATAGTAATCATCTTCATCATCTTTAATAATAATCATCATCTTCATAATAATAATAATAATAATAATAATAATAATAATAAATAATCATAATCATCTTTATTATGATCATCATCATCATCATCATCATCATAATACTACTACTACTACTACTACTACTACTAATAATAATAATAATAATACAGATGGTCATGCAGATGGTTGATTAAATACTTACAATATAAACATAAGACATAAAATTAATTAAAAGTAAGTTTGAAATGTTATTATATAAATGTTAAGAATAAATAACTATAGATTCATATGTATACATCTCTATACCTTTCCCTGTAATTTACCTCAACCCTAATTAAAATATCAGGATTCGATGAATATGCATTAATTTATAAGTAATAATAAAAAATAATCATAAAAATACAGCAATCTACACAATCCTTTGTTTTCAAATTTTATTTGAATGTCTGTGTAATCAACATAGTTAAATTCCACGAGGTCTTTAATCATCCCACTAGTTAAAAAAAAAAATAAATCATTATAAGTTTTTCAGTGGGTCAAATTAATCTTAGTTACATAGCTCTTTGTAAAGTTTTACAGAAACCCAGATTTGTGATCTAACAGAAAAATTGGTCAGAAGGGTAATGATGACTGGGATGGACGGATTGATAGATAGATATGTGACATGACAAGACATTGACAACAAGACAGAGAAGAAAGAAAAGGCTGGGGAGAAAACAAGGTTTTATAGCTGCAATATTGTATATCGTTTTATTCCTTATGTAATTACAGCAATGGTAGTCTATATCATATTTTATATGAATACAAGACCGTTGTCTTATGTCAGTTCTTTGCCACATAAGCTACTCTTTTCTTTTGTTTCATGGAGCTCATCTAACACACCCAGACACCGACATTCACTAGGACCCATGCCCACTTTCTAGAAGCATGCCTCATAGTAGAGCAATAATGATGACTTTAAGCTTTTCCCAGCTGTAAACATGGACCCCTTTTGATAGCGGATTATCAGATAAAAGCTGGTTTGATAGACAGTGGGACTGAGCAAGCAATGTGCAGCTGCGTGCCATTTGGGTTGGTGAGTCAGGACTTTTCCCTCTATGGTCTGGATCAGAATCTTGGCAGTGTCTCAAAAGTGCCAAATCCAGTGCAACAACAAAACTGTTGATGCTACAAAGCCATGGCGGAGGTTTATAAAACGGGCAAGGCCAACCGTGCCTCGGTTATCACCCGAGGAAGAGCTGCACAACACATCCAGGATGAGTAAGGTGAGAAAACGAGAAACAACCATGAACATCGGGAGCGTAACGTGAGACGTGTTTAACTGCGAGACGTTCGGGGCTGAGATTTTCAAGGATGTTTCGAAAGTTAGAAAAACTCTTGTAGAGCGAGCATCACATTAAACACTCTCTCTCTCTCTCTCTTTCTCTCTCTCTCTCATATGCACTCTTTGCCGTGCAATGCTTTTAGAAAACTCGACCCTGATTAATTTGGACTTTGAATCTAATAAATACTTCATAAGGTTAGGAAAACGTAATAGAATCATGAGGTGAAGTTTTCTTCTTTACACAAGTGAGAGCTCAATTATGAACAAATTCCTGATGCTGTGGAATTTTTTTTTTTTCACTCGTTTTTAACTCCTTACCCTGCATTTTTCTCACTGCAGATCACATTTTACGAGGATAAGAACTTCAAGGGCCGCTCGTATGAGTGTGAGGCCGACTGCCCAGACATGCAGCCCCACTTCACCCGCTGCAACTCAATCCGAGTGGACAGCGGATGCTGGGTTCTGTACGAAAAACCCAATTATACAGGATACCAGTATGTACTGACCCGTGGTGAATATCCTGAGTACAAGCACTGGATGGGCTACAACGACTCAATTCGCTCTTGCAGGACCTTCACTTATGTAAGTGCGTGTATGCTTAGCAAAAATATTACATTTTTAGCAAGACATTGTTTTATTGATATAATATTTTTGCAGCGTGCATTTACTTGACACTGGGGAGGTAAACCTAAAGTAGAACATTTGTACCGTTAGTGTGGGTTTTTTTTTCCCCCATTTGGAAACGTGAAGACAGTGAACCATCAAAACTAACTCAATGTAAATCATCAGACTGATTGATCTTGAATGAGATTTAGAGATACACTTCAGTCTTATATATTTGTTCCCCCTAGAATATGCGCTGTAATTCATTTAGCTCATTATTGGGACCAAGAGACAATTCATTTGGGGATACTTGGACACCAGCTTTTTGCTTAAAAAAGGAAAACCTCTGAACGCTAGTGTCAGGTTAAGGTCTAAAATATATTATCTTCAAAAGAAGTGCTTCACCTTTTCTATATTACTACATTGTTAGGTGTGACGTATTGAAGTTAGATACTAAAATGCTTTTGTCAGGGAAATATTGATAATATTGATAACTCTAGATTATGCCGCGTTCCTGGAATAACAATTTGGACAGAAAGCCATTATTTAAAGCATTAAAATCATTTAGTCCTGAGATTTGAAGGCATTACTTATTTACACTAATGCAAAAGTCAACAGTAACACACGACTATATTGTATTGCAAAGTTTAGAAGGCAAAATCTCTTTCTTGCATTTCCCCCTCCAGAACCGCGGGGGGCAGTACCGCCTGCGTATCTACGAGCGTCCTGACTTCCAGGGCCAGATGATGGAGTTCAGCGACGACTGCGAGTCCGTGCAAGAGCGCTTCCGCCACAGGGACATCTACTCCTGCAACGTGATGGATGGCTACTGGACCCTGTACGAGCATCCCAGCTACAGGGGGCGCCAATACTTCATGCATCCCGGCGAGTACAGGAAGTTCAGCGACTGGGGTGCAGCGTGTGCCACTACCGGGTCGTTCCGCAGGATAACTGAGTTTTAAAACAACCAATGATCTTTCTGTCCATGTAATACACTTTAAAATGAAAATGAAAGAGTGCAAATAAAGCAACACGACCTGTTTCTGCTTGTCCAGTCAATCCAGTAGTTCTGCGTTTGTACGTACTCAAGGTGTCACAAGACTGGCTATATGAAATAAATATTAAAAATATGAACCATATTAACTTTCCATTTCTCGAACAAAAAACACTTATTTTAAATTTTCATGTTATGTTCCACACGAGTGTCAGTGAAACCTCTATGATGTGTTTGCCAGTGAAATGAAAGCGAAATATTTTTTGACCTGTTGTTGAAGGAAAAGCATCCCGCAAACCAGCTCATAAAATATCATGATGGATCGGTGTTGCCTTGATGCTGCTTTGCAGTTGAAAGTGATATTTTAACTCTGAACCTGGCTGCCTCTGCCAAGAGGTTACAAAATGATCATGGATCAGATCGTCATCAGCTTTCAGCGAGACGATCACCACACCCATTCTGCACATTCTAGAAGAGTAGAGAAATAGTTGTGGAATTACAAAACCTCTGTTCGGCAGAGGTTTTCATAGTCTCTGTATTTCAAAAGAACATTGAGGACCAAAGCGCGGCAGACAACAACGTCGCCAACGGTGTTTTGCAGAAAAAAAAAAAGAACTGCTTAAGAAAAATATCGTTCAGTTGCATACGTTTAAGAGGAAAATGTTGTGTTGCCCTATTCTACGCTCGTATTGTAATGATATTTATATAGGGTGCCAATAATTTTGGAATTGGGTTCACACTAGAGCTAGATCACGCGAGAGAAGTACAAATACGTGTTGTCTTCAGATCCTTTGTCTGTGTGTGTGTGTGTGTGTGTGTGTGTGTACTGAGATATGTGTGTGTGTGTGTGTTTGTCTGGACATTTGACTGAACACACAATGAGAGCAGAGCGGGCGCGACGGTGCGATTTGATGACTCACTGCACATTCTCCATGTCAGCAAATCTCTCTGTCTTTTCGAAAATACAAAAAACAAACACACAAACTCACAGCAACACACACCACACACGCACACACACACTGTTACGACACGATAATAATCGGGTTAATTAACCTGCCAAGCAGCACTCATTTCATCGGGAATGTCTACGAGCGATTCATAATAATTTAGTCATATTGTCTCCAAAAGGTCACAACAATAATATAATTAAAAGGTGCAACGAGGACCTTTTTTTTAAGAGTTCATCATGTGACTTGACTGGTGTCACGCTGTGTTTTGTATGCGAGTGTGTTCAGGTCATATCAGAAAGGATCACATTGTGCCAAAGGAAAGGAAACGTCAGAAAAGAAATCCTTTATTGTTCCATAAAGCTTTTGGTAAATTATGAAGCATTAGAGTGGCGCTGTAAACACAACTGTAAAAATTGGAAGTTAAAATTCCGTTGAGATTAGTTGACTCAGACTCTGTGGCAAACGTCTTATCACAAACCAGAATAAAGTCATTCCAAAGCTTAGCCCTTTTATAACACAGCTTTAGACCGTAAGCCACACATGCAGTAGAAAACAGAGTGGTTTTTTGTTATATTGATGGAAACACCGAAGCCCTGATATCATCACCAGGATATTAAAATGACTTGTGTTCACTACAATCTCATTCTATATTTCATTTCATAAATTATTATTATTTTTTTTAAATCATACACGCCAGGTATAAGGTTGTTTTTTCAACCTAATCTCTAACTAAACTAAGTTTTGTGTAGCTGTGAATGCTGTGAAAATAATCGGCGTTTGGGAACCATATCGTTGAGTGCTGATTAAATGAATTTTAAAAACTATATCTCAGATAGCGTAGACCTCAGGCTTCCACATGATAACGCCTTTTGATTCTTAAGGCGACTTAATTTATTATTATTATTATTATTAATATACAGGGTGGGCCATTTATATGGATACACCTTAATAAAATGGGAGTGGTTGGCAAATCCAACACTGAACCAGTTTCACGAAACTTAGCAAGCAGTTTGCTAACTGTAGCATGGGAGATGGGTGGT
>JAOVYU010000015.1:5547130-5561079 GCA_025674565.1 Synodontis membranacea | reverse complement strand
ATATATACACACATCAGCATCTTGTGTGTGTACATAGACTTGGCCAATAAAGCTGATTCTGATTCCGACGTTCAACCCTTGTACACATAAAGGCTTACTGAAAAAAGTCAGACAGGTGTGATGACATGCGGAGACTCTGTGCTGAACACGTCGTTCTTCATACAGCTTTAGAACGAGCCCAAATATTTCTTCCCCGTTGAACAACAGTTCTTGTTGATGTCTGGTAGACCACTTGTACTTCTGCATCACAACAACTGTAAGGTGTGTCCTTTATACACATAAATCTCACTCTGGACCTAAAGACAAGTACTAAAGGAGTGCTACGCATCAAAAGAAAGAGAATGCAGTGGTGAAGGAGGTCATTACATTATTTAAACTCGTACCTTCTCTGGGTTTTGTCCTGTACTTATACACTACTGTAACCTTAGTCTAAAAAATGTTTTCAAGCAGAACATTCGTCCCGAATTTCAATTTTAATCTGCATTCTTCTTAGTCGGCTGCATTCGGTTCACACTAAATCATTCCACAACTGGCCCTCCGAGGTTTCAGAAAGATATCTGAACAGAGCTATTGAGTGAACACTTATCTGTTTTTCCTCGGATATCTTGCCCTGAATAGTTTATAGGATTAAATCTTAGCTTTCTGAGAATGGCCTGCTTTCATCTATTAAAATGCACAAAAGCACAAGTGTAGCTGCACAGGCACTCGCTGTGACGCCTGGATTCGACACCAGATGCAGACACGCACATGCAAGCTGGATTAATCTGCACTCAGATAGCAAAGAAATATTCTTTAGTTCTGAAATATAAGCATCGATTAATTTATTGATTGATTGATTGTAATATGTTGGTGAATACCGTGCTGATTAATATTCTGTAACAGAAGCACTGATAATAGTGACAGCTACGTAGGGTTAGGGGTTAGGGTAGGGTAATAACTACCCTACTATCTAATAACTTACACAGGGACTTGTATGGCTGGGGCTTCACATAATTTAATCCAAAAAAATAAATGCATTAAAAAGAAAAGAAAAAGATGTTATCTAATGAAGAAAAACGTACAAGTGTTTGGAAGGCGTCTCCTGTGCCAGCACTTTGTAACAGTCAGAGTAACTGCATTATTTTTTAATTTTACAAACTAAAAGAAAGATGAAAAAAAGAGGTTGGTGAAGGAATGCTGTTATAAAATAAGTGATTTTTTTTATTTATTTTTTTTTAGACTTTCCACAAAATCAAATGCAACTATAAACTGATCGATGTTGCCTTTTTTTAATTAGACAAATGTAATTGTTGGCAAATTGCTATAGAATAGGAACAGGAAATTTAAGGATACTAAGGAAGAAGTTTTTTGCACCCTTGGCATTTATCTTTTACTTAGAACAGTACCTTGAAAATCAGTTTAACGTACATAGTCGGATTTTAACGATATCTCACACCTTTAGAGGTACGTTATCATTGATTAAACCTTGCAAACTGATAAGCTGAGTAAATGTACACATTTCGACTGCCTTATTACTTTTTTTGGGACGTGTGCAGGGCAGCAGGACAGTATTACACGATCCCTGCTCGAGAGAGATTACACTCTGTTGCCTGATTCTGTCGTTCAAGTGGTGTTTTTTTAGCTCATGTAACATTTCAAGCGAGCTTTGATAAATCAGCCCTGAGGAATGTGACTGCGGCGTCTGGTTACTGCAGCATATCACGAGCATTAGCGTGGGATTAAAGACAGACAGCACAGGACCTTTAGCAGATCAGGAGACTCTTGTATCGAAGTTCTCGGCGTTCTGATCTACACAGCGTTTAGGCCGTCAGACAAGTGTTCAACTTCACGCGAGAAAATATTGCCAGGATGAACAGAACCACGTGTAGAACGTTCAATCAGATATCGCAGATTTACTCGCAAGTGTACTATACAGTCAGTACCTGTTTAACACGCTGCAAGGTTTAACAGAGCAGTAGTAAATCTGATTACGAACAGATTCCTGGAGAGTCGGAGCTTCTCTGTTGTCCGATTATTTACACACTCCATCTCATTCATGAAGGAATGACCCGAATACATAAACACGTATGGTTGAATCGGTACTTAAGGATAGGAATCAGAATAATATGAAAAACGATCAAGTTCTTGCTTAATGCTTAAAGGACTCCTAAACTCCTGAACCACAGAGGGCAGGTTGAAGGTGGTGCCGTGACCCGGATTAAAACACTAATCCACGGAGTGAAGTAATTAAAACGAGTCACACAGGCTACTGCTTTATTGCAGACTCGGATTAAAACAGAAGCGGCTTGCGCTTACAGGTCGAGTTATCCTGAAACTGATACAATTGTATCCCCAGGAACATCTACGGAGCAAATCCTGGACTGTACACACCAGTAAGCCTGGAAATCATACAGTGGAAGAATGCAGGTGTTTATCGCAGATATTCATTTCATTTATGGTCATTATGCTGAGAATGTATTATCACTATCGTATATCACTTATGCTACTTCCTTAAATGCAACAAAAGACAGAGAAAAGAAAAAAAAGTGTGAAAGTGCAAACTGTTCTGCTCATGGACTAGTTGGCTAATGCATGACTTTTGATCAGGAAACTGTTAGACAGTGACATGGAAGGATGCAAGTAAGTAAATAAATAACGTTGACTCTAAAAGCTGAGAAATCAAAACAGACACCATGCATTAATATCTAAATGGACCAAAAGTCAGGTAAGCGTACATAATACTCACTTTAAAAGTCATTCACAGGGAGCTTTAAGAAATATTCTAAAGCTCACATTTTTACTTCATCTGCGAGAAGAGTCGACAGCTTGCGTCTGCCTCCCTTGCCGCCATATTCTTTACCTACTTCATACTTGGGGCCCCAGGAAAACAAACGATCGCAGGATAAAACCAGAATACACGCGATACACAGAAGGCACTGCGAAAAAGCAACAGCATAAACACGGAGCTTGGAAAGCCACACTGGTCGGAACTAATTTGGACGGGACGCACATTTGAAAGAGCTTCCAGGCAATCTGAATGGAGTTGTCAAGATGCGTCGAGAAATGTTTACACAATGTCATCAGACATCAGAAAAGAGCTAACCGTGCTGACGGAGAGGGTCCAGGGCTCACATTCGGAAGAGTCCGAGAGGTGAAGCATCACTAAGGCAGTCAGCCTGGGAAAATAAATAAAAATCACACAGCACATCGGCCTGAGAAGCGAACAATGCAGCCTGAGAAGCGCACAATGCAGCCACAGCACAGCCTGCACCGGTTAGTGTTTTTCCAGCCATATGGATTTATTTTCCTCCCACATCAACACCAAAGCGATCATACTTCTTTCAGTCTACAGTAGTTTTTAATCTGCGGTCAGAAAATAAGCCAAGTACGTTCAACCAAGCCAAACACAATCACTGCAAACTATTTTGGGTCATGTTGTTATGTTGAGTTAAGGTTGAGCGATATTTATTTATATTATTTAATTTGGACAAAAGCAAGTAAAATGACTCTACATTAATAGATTCTTGGGTAGCACTGCTCACCTTGGTCTAAACCTGAGATAAAAAAAAATAAATCACTCAAAGCTATTCTCTTTACAGCCATGATATCAACACCCTGTGTAGTTCAGCATAACATCTTCCTTCTCCAACACACCTCATGCTATTATTAAAATTCTCGAGCTGGCTTATCGGTGCTGGTAAAAGGTTTGGCTTTGTTAAGGGACATTCTGGTCTTTTCCCTTCACTAAGCAAGGAATAAAACCTCAGTGACGCGCTGTTACAGAAAACCTGGTGGAAACCTCAAAAGAACAGACCCTTACCTTTGTTATACAGCACGGACACTTTTGCTAAATAAACATCTCCTTACAGATAACCTCACCCATTGCCAAGATTCTATGCTTCTGTAGCCAGATCGATATCTGTAATAAAAGAGAACACACATCTGAACAAAGATATTTTATTTCATCGCGTTCAAACCAAGACAGTGCTGTGAAGAAACGAACAAAACCACAGGAAGAATCCAACAAATCAAGTCCCATAATTTACCACAAGTCTTCAGTGAATACAGTCAATTTGATGCACACACACACACACACACACACACACACACGCTCAGACAATGGCATTAATAATTAAATATGGTGATAGCTATAGATGGTTGTTCCTCCTCTCCCAGAAGATACAGAGAAGGGGTGATGGTGGCCAGCACGAATAGGCTTAGCTGCAACAAACACACACACACACACACACACACACACACACACAAAATCATTGATGTAGTATTTATCAACAGTGACCTAGTCAAATTATTAAAGACACTGAAGAACTTTATTAATTTATAGTCACATTCCCTCTCATTTGATTTCTCTTACTAAGTTAATAAGACAATAAATGCAGCTTGTCATGTTACTCAGAAACCACAAAGCTAAGTTTTCCTGTCTTCGAAAACGTAACAGCTTTATGTTTTATGACTTTACCTTTTCTTTAAAATATAATCTTAAGCATACGTTAAAAGATAAGCAAGCACGGGCAGAATGTACCCAAGTCTCTGTCTGTTCCCTTGAAGGGTGCCAATAATAATAGGTAAAAAAAAAAAAAAATCAACTTTTTTTTTTTTTCCAGGGAAGGCAACAAGCCATCATTGTAAGGTGACAACTTTTTTATTTATTTTTTTGCAGGTGTAAATGTATAGCTTGAGAAAGAAAAAGTGTGTTTTAGTCTACAAATGGTTTAAAAGAAATTGTAAAAAACAAACAAACAAACAAATAAAAAAACATGGCCTTTCAAAGATTCTGTAAGTGTATATGATTCTTCAGTATGTGCACATGAGTCCGTGAGTGGATCTGCACCAGCGCGTTACTCACCGATGAGAGCGGCGTGTCCGAGGCAGGCCACATTCTTGGCGCGTATTGCGTCTTTGATGCGTTCCACTTCTTGCTGGTAGAATCTGCGCTCTCGTGATGCGCTCTGTTTGGCCTCTCTGAGTGCGCACTCGAGAACCCTCGCCCGCTCCATCATCGCACGCAGGCGCTTCTCCAGTTTGGGCAGCTCGCACCGCAGGTCTGCGTTTTCTCGTACCAGCTGTCAGGAGAGGGAGCGTGACGATGTCGAAAAAGCACTTGAATAAATGCACTTCGGCGCTACACAATAGGTATAAACAATCTTAATCTTGACCCCTTAACTTCAAAGAGAATTTTAATATAAATGTGTTCAGTGAATGGGAATTTCAGAATGAGAAAAAAAAAAAAAAAAAAAGACTGTACGTTTACATTTTGCCCCTCCATTGCAAAAAAACCCAAAAACAAGACATCAAGTACAAATATCTTGAATATAATCAAACTGATCTAATATTTCCAATTATATGGTTACAATAAACCACATATATATGAATACTTAACCTAGTTCTAGACATGTTACCAATTTCAATTTCGAAATAGTCTTGTTCGATGGACAGACAATTTAGCTAACTTTAAGCATTTATTTCTAGAAAGAAAATTCTGCTTGTTAAGATCCGTGCGTTTACCTGTTTATGGACTTTGGAGAGCTGTTCTAGGTTGTTCTCCAGGAAGGAGATCTTATGTTGATGTAGCACGCGGCTTCCTCCGTCCTCACAGTCGGGCGCAGTGCTCTGCCAGTCACCAACATCACCGTCATTACTTTAAAAGTGCTCTAATGACATGCTGAATAAGTGCCACCACAAGGCCAAGGATTTTTACCGTATAGAAGGATTGTACTACACTAAATGGAGAGTCACCTACATCTGCGTATGGCATAAGATATTTTGCTCATCCTTTCTTAATCATATCGCTTTTCCCATCTGTGTTTCACATACATATACATAGTGCTTACATTTTGCTGATAAATTAGAGCAGGTAGAAACCTTAAACCAGTGCTGCGTTTGGTACTTGGCTCTGTCCAAGTGCTTGAAGAAATAAACAACTCCATATCGGAGTGATTAATTGAGCCTGGCTCTGGTCAGTGATTGAACTTAAGGATAATGTTACTGAGAAATCAAGCTTGGTCTGTCTGGCTACCAGGACACCAGCAGGCGAAAACGGTCTACCAGCTTACCATTTTGACTCGTGTGGTCAGATCCTGCACAAACATCTTCCGCAGATTATGTAAAGACTGGAGCTGTCGGGCCTGAAACGGTACACACAGAGTTTAGGATTACCGAGACGCTGTTCCTGATATTAATCTTACACCTAAAACACACATACTTTCATTTTTTTTATTTGTTACCAGCTTGCTAATTTGCTGAGGAGCTTAAGAAGAATCGAGAACACATTAGAATACAGAACAGGACATTTCTAGGATGAGGATTGGGAAATATAAGAAAGAAAGAAAAAAAAAAATATATATATATATATATATATTTGATAAACGCACCAATGTGTCTTCAAACTCTCGCAGCTCATCGCCAGTGTGCTTGGTCTTCTCATTAGACGCCCTGTGTACAACACCACAGTGTTACATCATGATTTGCTCTTTCGTAGAGTGTCGTTTTATACAGTGAGGCCTACGTTAGTTCCTGTAGTCTGATCTCTCTCTCCTGCACTCGCGTCCTCAGGGTTTCATATTCACACTGCAGCCCTTTCTGCTCCAGCAACAAATTCTCATTAAACCTGAGAAGGAAAGAAGGATATTTAATGATGAAATATTTTTTTTGAGTGTTTCAAGAAGGGGTGTGTGTGTGCGCGCTCTTTTACTCCTTCAGTTCGTCCAGCATCCTTTGTTTGCTGTTGAACTCCTCGCGCAGATGAGCCAACGTCTTGGACTGAGTGTCTCCATGAGCCTCAATCAGATCACCCTACAACACACACACACACACACACACGCACACAAATCTCAGATTTTTAATCTTCAAGTCAGCATTATTTTTCAACAAGCTTTTCAGAGTAGAAAAAAAATCACTGAAATAAATTCCGTGTCAGGGGTCATTTTTGGTTTTTCTCCTACACATATGCATTAAAAAAAAAGAAATTGATCAAGATTACTAAAAGTACATAAGAGTTTTCATAACTCGAGAGGCATCATAGCGAGTTATGAATTAACAAAAAGGGCTGCGGTCATCCTAAATGATGCCTGGGTTAGACGACGGCTCAGTTTTGGTTTTCAAACAGGACGTGGTTTTATCCACTCTGGGTGGAGATGAGCAAGAAACGACTCATGTGATATCTTTGTATATTAATTACAACACACACAAAAAAGTTATGTAATCATTTATTTTATTCCCATTGTTTATTTTCTTATTTGATGAAAACAAGACAAAAAAAAAATAATGTGGCCACTACTTCATTGTCAATTTCCATTTAAGTAGCAATCAAGACCTAGGTGTATGGAATCGCAATAATAAAATGCATGCACGACAGTGAAATGACCGCCATCGTGGTACAGCGTTGTGTATTTTATGCTTTGCGTCCTTTCACTATTAGTTCATTTTATTTACATCTGGTCTGCTAAGAAGGCAGAAAAGTCTAGTCTTCAGGAAACCTCTGCTTTCTGCCTTTAGCAAGTAATCAAAAACGGTAAATGTCAGCGTAATATATTACAATAAATGAGCACTTGTAACATAACTCCTAGATGATGAACTGGGAAAAGCCTAGATTCGTTCAGGACCTGAGGTTTCTAGACATGTATCCGATACCTGTCTCTGTTGTGACTGGTTTATCTTTAGGAGCTCTTTCTGCTTCTTGAGTTCACACAAATCCTGGTTGCTTTCTGCAAAAAAAAAAAAAAAAAAAAAAAAAAAAGGGGAAAATATTCATATTCATTACGAAACTGTTTTACTTCTCTTTATTCTCTATACTACAGAAATCTCTCAATATTTAAGGAAATATCCAATATATAAATATTATGGCTTCTCAATAATGTTACCGAACCCATTCATTTTTTTGCCCTATTAATATATTTGATCAAAGTTTTACATTTTCAGTTTGCAAATCAAGGATAATAAACTTACCGTATAGTTACCGTATATGGTGGTATATGGGGGAAAAAATGTCCACAAACTTTTTTTATTTATTATATATAAAAATGCAGAAAAACAAAAACCACTTACGTTTAAAGGAACATTTAATTATTCACAAACATTAAGGCCATTTTGGATGACCCTTGCCCTATAAAGGGTTAAACATATCTAGAAACGGATAAAAATTTATCCATGCTGTTATTTGAAAACAATTGACTTCAAGGTGGCACCTTATGGATCAACATCAGCATCAACGCCGACCACATTCGCTCATAACCAGCTCCTTGTTCAGAGTTACCGTAAGTATGAAGTTTGGTTAACTCTTCCGGAAGCCTGCGCTGGGTGACGTCCAGCTCTCTCCTCGTCTCCTCGGCTTTCTGCACGCACTCGGTCAGTGACCTGATCTTCACCTGGTACTGTAGTCACGGCAACGAGAGGGGATGCACTTCAGTACAGGACGCCCTTCGTCATCACTTACGGAAATGCCGTGAATGACTGTACACACTCAACCGCTTTTTTTTTTTTTGGTGGTGTCAAAACTTTTGGAAGTCAATGCATGCATTCGGGGCAGGGATAAAAATATTTTCCTTAAAAACAGCTTAAAAATATAATGAAATGTATGTTCTATAACTATACATATAGTTTTATAATTGTTATAATATTTTGTTGATGCAACTTATTTCTAAGATAGATTTGAAGAAGCAAACGTATAAAATCATTAAGCAAAGCCAACATCTATGTAAAAACTTCCTCTCTCAACTAACTCACATAGAATACACACACACACACACACACACACACATACACACATACATACATACATACATACATACATATATATTTTTTTTTAATTAAATAGTTTTCATTTAGAACTTATCTGATCTCCTCACATACAGTAGCACCGTTTGGAGAGAGAGAAATGCCAACAGAATTCAAAGCTCGTTACCTGAGAGATGAATACATGACAGGACGCTAGCTCTCTCTCATTGGCCAGGATCTTGAACAAAGCGTGCTCATGGGTGGACTCTAACTGTCTGGTGTGATTGATGAAGCTTTTCAATTCAGACTTGAGCTTCATGAGGAAAAGACGAACCCCCGAGAACTCGTCGTCTAAAGAAGCACCGTTCTCACACACCTACAAAAAAAAATAAAAATAAAATAAAAAAAAATAAAAATAGAGCGTGAGAAAGACCGAGAAATGGCCAGAACCCTGAACAGGATGTCCTGTCCAAATTTGACGTGTACCGTTTTGATCTCATGAACACAAATGACAGATCCCATGTCGCTCAGATCTCTCAGCAGCACATGGAGAACGTCCACCGTCCTCCTCTTCTGAACAGCGTTGAGTTCCTGCAGCTCTGCTAACTCGCTCTGGGTAGCCTCTAGCACCTCCTAACACACAAAAAACACCGTGTTCTATGTTCTCCGCGGCTGGGAGCATGCGTATGGATGATTTGGTTGATGCCGAGCGCGTACAGCGTGGCTCGTGTACTCACATTCTTCACGGCGAGCTGCTCGCCGAGTGTGCGGTTGGTGCGTGTTGAGTTGGTGGCTTCTTGACTCTTCTGGTCGCAGTTAAGAGCGAGTTCCTCCAGTGCGGACAGCACCTCCCTCACCTCTCCCTTCATCTCCTCGTTGTCTTTCTGCAGAGAACGGAGCTCCTCCTGGACACGAGCGCAGTCCCTCTGCGACGACGCCAGGAACTACGCACGGCAGAGCGAACACTTCATCTAGCATCTGCCTTATGTGATAGATACAGCTTCCTGTAGATAACTTCATACCGAAAGCCACATCATT
The DNA here is from genome assembly GCA_025674565.1 of Synodontis membranacea. Lineage (NCBI taxonomy): Eukaryota > Metazoa > Chordata > Actinopteri > Siluriformes > Mochokidae > Synodontis > Synodontis membranacea. Next base: position 5,551,332 of record JAOVYU010000015.1, on the reverse strand, counting down.
ACACAGCTTTGCATCGGTCCTGTTTCACTGCTAACGCTTTAAAAATAATTTTACACGGTTTGGCTATTAAATTTAAATAACAAGACCGAGCAATGCAGACAAGTACGCTCCTGAGACAAAACGGCAGTCAAAAGGCAGTGGAAAATGTGTAGATCGCTGGATCGGCAAATCAGGTCCAAGTTCAAGGCCATGTTAATTGCTTTCTTTGACTTTAAGGTCGTAATTATGGCGAACTGGGTTCCTGATGGAGTAAGAGTGACCCAACACTATTACTTTTTTGTGAGAAAGTTTCAGAAAAAGAGAGAGAGAAAAAAAAAAAAAGAGGCCTCAGCTGTGGGAAAACGGTTTCCTCCTTCATCAGGACAACGTTCCAGCACACAGCTTTTGGCCCAGAAACACATCACAGTACTTGACCACCCTCAATATTCACCTGATCTAGCACCATGACACTTTTTTTATTTTATTTTTTTTTACTTTTTCCTAAAATTAAAATTTCGAGTCTTTTCCATTAGAGTTGAAGAAGAAAACAATGGCGCCTCTGAGACCACTAACTGAAGAAGACCTACTGCACTGCTATGATCAGTGGAAGGGCAGAATATGCAGTGCTGTGGAGTTGCAAAAGGGGAATATACTGAAGTTGAAAATAATTGAAATCTAATTACAGCATTAGTCTCGTTATCTAATAGCTGCATCTTGTATTTATACAGTGCTCTACTTCTTATATGCCCTAAAATTAGAAACCCTGACCGGAATTAGCATTCGTGGTGTGTAAATAAACTCCGGCGCCCAAGCTTCACACCCCTGATGTACGCCATGACGGATTTGTTCATTGTACACCGCGGCTAGGCCCTGACCTCTTCCTGCATTTCCATCTGTAGCCTCAGTTTCTCCACCAGCTGCGTCTGTAGGTTAATCTCTTCATCCTACGGAGACGCACAGTCCATCACTTATTCACTCCAATCGCTCAAATAGTCAGTAGATATAGATCTAATGCTTCACGAGATATACACACCTTATCATCCAGTCGTCTGTACAGGTTGCTGATGCGCTCGTCATACTGACTGTCCTCCAAGGCTGGCGTTTCAGAAGCCGAGCCGTCACTGATGACCGGTGCGCCGTCCCTAAGATCATCCTGTTTTTTGTCATTTAATTTCTCCATCACAGGTACGCACATACCTGAAAATACACCACATACACAAATTCAGGTGCCTTCCACGGGATAAGATTTAAAAAAAAATAATAAAAAATTTAAATCCAAGACTAAAATCTGGACACACGGGCATCCTGCAGGAGGTAACGGCACAAAGATACACGCGACAAAAGAAATACAATAAGTGAAATGATCGCACAATCCTGATAAAACTCTCTTTCTAGGTTTTTCTCCCCCTCCGATACGTCAACTGAATCCATCTTGTTCTCTCACCAGTCCTCCAGTGATTGAGTTCCATCTTTAGTTTCTCTACGAGCTCTTTCATATTAATGCCTTTCTGTTTCTCTTTGTCATATTTCTTCTTCCATTCCTCTGCTGTCAGCTCCAGATTCACACACACCGTGTTTCTGATGCTCTTTGCTCTGTTGGACACACACACACACACACACACACACACACACACACACACACACACAACTTTAGATACATTTTCCATCGTATTAGACATATACAGTACTTTAATGATGGGTTTCTTCTCGTGTAAATCGGTTATAGAAAACTAAGGGATATTTATACAAATGTAACAGCAGCGATAAGATCAGAAAGCGAAAAAATAAATCTGGAAAGTCTCTCAGCTGCGTAAATTTGTCAGGTTTGAAACTGAGTCAATAGAAAATAAACCAAAAACAACTGATTCGGCTGCATACACACAACATAGCTGCTTTTTTTTTCTTTTTTGCACCTTTACACATTTATGCATTACCTTTGTCCAAAGAGGAGAGTGGATCTGGTCTCGGCCTCATTAAAGGCAGACGGAGAGCAGCAGATGATGATGGTGGTCCTGCAGTTTCCACCCAGGGAATCCTGAAGGATCCGAGTCATCTTACTGTCACGGTACGGCACGTGGGTTTTCTACAACACACACACACACACATGTACGAGGTCTTACGCATTTCCTGATCATAAAGTATCTTCTGATATAAAGCACAGTAGGTATATGATCACAGGGTTGCCAGATATGATTTCCTATTCTACCTTTGATTTTATTTGTCTGCAGATTGTGAGGTTTGGGTACGTTTGGGAACTAAATCAGATCAAAAAAGTTAAATGCACATCACTCGTGCCCGTGAGATGAACAGGTCAAATTGTCAAATCTACTCTTTATCGTACGCTTGCTATACATCACTGCTATCGCTCTTTTTTTTTTATTTTATTTTGAACATAGAAGTATTCAATAATTTACACACAAGACAACTGAAGGACCTACCTAAAAGAACATTTGGTGGTTGCCAAAAAACATCACCAAGACATGGTTAACATGAGTTTTTAATTTGTCAAACTGTTAGTCATGGTTTTGGAGTTCATTATAGGAAGAGGGATCCTAGCACACAGATCTGGCAACCTTGCGTGATGAAACGTCCGTGAGACACAAACTACAGAGAGTGTAAATCTCTTACGGTCCCCTCGGCCAGAGCAGAGATCACGTTGCCAAGAGCCGATAGAGACTTGTTGATCATTTTTGCTTCATCCAGCACCGCACCTGCGGCACCTGTTTTACTGACCTGCAGAAACAGATCATCGTGCTGCGCAGCTCACTTTATAACCACAGCCTTATTTGATACACAGATATATTCAGTATTAAATTCTCAGACATCTGCAACAGAAAACAAATGAACAAGTGACGAGTGAGCTTCCAGAATGTTTCTTTTTCCTACAAAGTGGACTTCCAGTTACCACCCTGACGTTGATTAGTTTCCTATAACATAATGTCCCGAAGTGCGTTACTTCAGATAGCATATCAAGTTGCACTATAGGGCTAAACTTTTTAGTGATTAAAGAACAAGTGGCACTTTTTTTTTTTTTTAATCTCTTCTGAGTTATATTTAATATCGTCAGAAACGTCTGTTCCTGTAATAATTTACGTCATTCCATTCGGACGGCAGGTTTGAACTCAGGCCTTGCTGCGAAGCGACAGTGTTAACCACTACTGCCCCATTGTGACTTCATTTTACTTCCTGTCTGTGTATAATTATTGGCAATTGAAAAAAAAAAAAAAAACAATCTAAAGTCTCTTCAATGTCAAATAGGAACCGATTCAAACCTTCTCACTGCCAGCCAGGTCGACCAGGTAGAGTTTTCCTGTGAGTTTATGTGCGGTGTCCAGGTGCTCCTGTTTGATATTGATGAGGAAGATGCTGTGGCTACGCGAGCTGTGCTCGTTCATATCTCGCAAAACACACAAACATCATTTATACATGCAACACTGCAACAATCTCAACGACATACAAAAACAGTGATGGTTCGGGAGCTAACGCAACTGGTTGGGGATTGGTTACACCAATCGTGCTAATACAGCGGGACTGTACGGCGTGAAAACACTCACTGGTTACTGCTACATGTCGGTTTGCTTTTCCATCATCAATCACCTCCATCATTTCCTCTGGACTGGAGACAAAACGCTCGGTGCAACCCTGCCACACGCGCACAGCAGATTCAATATTTTAAAGCCTATCATTACTATATAAACCTTAACGTCTGCATTGATTCGGTTCAAGTTTAATTTTAACAATAAAGCCTACTGAACGAGCAACGGGGAAGAAAGACGACACGAGGAAGAAAACTTGAGAGGAACCAGATACAAAACAGAGACCGTAGTCTGCATAAGATTATAGTGCGATTATATCAGTATACAAGATGTTAAAGAGAAAGACAAGCAGGACGTTCAGTATGAGCATCATGGACTTTATGACCGATGCGGCAGTTCTTAGGTTTATTGTACTAATTACATATTTAGTCATGGTATTTGTAACCAGTACTGGATTATTATTTTTCAGTAATCTATTTAACACTAGCCGTAGTGAACTGTTACCTTTACATATGGAACACGATTTTTATTCTCATGCACCGCCAGGTTGGTCTTTGACACTACAAAACACAAAAAATGCAATCAATCTAATTCAAAATAAGACTTTATTTTTTTCCAGAGCAATATGTGTGTGTAATATATATATCTATATATATCTATATATATCTATATCTATATATATATATA
>JAOVYU010000015.1:5523474-5541149 GCA_025674565.1 Synodontis membranacea | reverse complement strand
TATATATAAAAATCCTTAATGAACCACCGACACAGCAGGTACAATAACAATGCAGAGATGCTTAAGGGATGTTTTTTTTTTTGTTCAACGCAATGTATTATTTAATTAATTAGAATGAGTAAGAATTAATTAAACAGTTTCATTCCTAATTAGACAAAGAATGACAACCGCTACTAAGGAAGGATTACTGAATGGGGTTATTTGGTACAGGCCCGAGGGCCCAAAGAGTCAGGGGCCCCCGATCCAGAGCGTCTGCATGAAGTTATTCTTAAAGTTATACTTATCATCTAATCAGAGTCAGCCATAATCTCATGGGAACAAATCCATCATCCGTTCGATAATTTTCTATACCACTTATGCTGGACAAGTGGAACCTGGAGTCAATCACAGCCAACGTCATGCACGAGGCAGGGTACGCCCTGGACAGGTCACTAATCCGATGCAGGACTCGTACAGATTCAAGATACCATTCGCTCCTATTGGCAACTTGGACCAAGTCCACGTGTCTTTGGAGTGTTGGAAACTCCACACAGAAAGGTGCCCTGGTTGAACCAGGGATGGAACCCAGGACCTTCTTGCTGTGAGGCAACTGTGCCAACCACCGCACCACTGGGCAACCTATTGAATTCATAATTATATTTTTAAAGGAAGTGCTTATATTAAATCTATTCTCTGTTTCATGTAGAATCGGTGTCACTTTACATTATGCCCTGCATATGATAGGGTGAGAGGTGGTGAGTGTTAATAATATCTTAATCCATATCGGAGAAAACCTTCAACAAGCCATTCAGGAGCTGAAAAAGTTGAGAGTAAGTTGTATGGTTTCTCAGTTTCCCATTTAAAGGAAGCCTTAAAGGTTCTACGTAGAACCAAGTGTTTCAAATAGAGATCCAAGTGCATCCACTGATTATCCAATGAAACCTTAAAGAGCAAAGTGTACCTAATAAATTACCGTAGAATCCAACACAGCACTTTCCCCCCAATGAAATGTTGATTCTGTAAAGACGTGTAGACGTGATTCAACATGTAAGAAAATAAGGTCTGCATTGTGTTCCGGCACAGATACACGACGCCCTCTTGCCATAGGCACTGCTGCAGGATGTCTGCAGGATCACTACACACAGGAACCAGACAGAAACGTGCAGAAAATGGCGTATACAATTGTGCCATGCGACTGTTTGCGACTTTTCAGTGAACTCAGTTTGCACAAAAAAAAAAACAGAACAGTTTTGTATAACAGATGCACATTTTAGATCATGCACTCATGAATTGTTTGATGACTTTTCCTATAATAAACGAATAAGCTTGGCTTATTAGAACCACTAGATGGCAGTGTTTCTTTAAAATATAACAGATTGGCATTTTGATTGGGCAATTGAATCGACCGAGTTTAATCCCAACTTCAAATAAAAAAAAAAATGTAAATAAATTTGACAAAAGAAAAAATGTCAGGGAAATTAGAGCTAATAAGTTGATGTGTTCTGTTGGTATAAAGTTCAGACATCTGTATGGCTCTGATAAATAGCCAAAATACTATTGTACATTAAATAATGAGCCTAATGTTTGAACAGTTCATAGTTGTTGTTTTTTTGTTTTTTTTTACAGCCAGGACAAAGAAGGTCTTGTTAAACAATACTGAAAGTGCTGCACAAACGCATCACTGCATGGAAATTATAAACTGGTGAACCCAACCAATTTGACAACCTCAAAGTCATGACAAAAACAAACAAAAAACAAAACCACCTTGCATACACAACAATTTCAAGTATGAGTGATCAGTTTTTAATTGAAACATCGGTGCAACATTATTTCAATGTTACATCACAGTATGACCTGTAATGTTCACAATATTTACAAAACTGCTGTTCAGGACAACCCATAAAAATCTAAAAAAACAAACAAACGAAAGCAAACGAAAAAACAAAACAAAAAAAGAGCAATAAGAAATGACAGACTTTGACAAACTATCCCTAACCCCAGCATCATAGCTAGCTGAAACAAATAAAATCAAGTGCACAACATACTTTGCAAAGTCAACGGCTGTAAAGTATATATATCAATGAGAAAATATATACTTAGATACATGATGGTTCGGGAGGGGGCGGGGCAAAGAAAAAAAAACAAAAACCCTCCGATACTGACGACGTAAAGGTTGGTCATACCAGTCAGATTAAGAGCAAGCAAAGAGACGAAAAAAATAATAACCTTAGGAAAAGAAAGTTAGCAAACACAGAGAAGCAGAAAGCCATGGACAACACTGAGTATCTGAACACAAAACTGGTTTTGACCTTGAGACACTGTGAGTGAAAGGGACAGGGCTGTGTTCTGTGCTTGGAGTGGACTTCACCAGAACCTCGGGACACGCACAGTGCAGACTTCAGCACGGGAAATGATCAGTAAGGCATCTTAAAAGATACGCAAACTGGGGACTGTGACTGCTTGTGCCTAAAACAGACATCGAGGAGAAAGTTGATTGAAAGCGTACAGGACATTCAGATGACACAACATGGCTGCTTTCAGATCCATATTCTGTTATATTGCACTCAGAACCCTTAGTAGTGTATTTCCTATAAAGATAAAAACAATAACGGCAAAAAAAAAAAAAAAACAACTAAACAGTGGGGAAAATTCCAGACATGAAAATCACTCCCTTTGTGTAACTATTTTTCCTCACACAAAACACATGCACCCTTACGCGATAATAAAACTGTTTCGCTAGTCGATATCAATACATCATAAATCTGACCCGTCACTAACTCTTATAAACGTTGTCTCATGATTCCGTTCTTTAACCTCCTGCACCAGGTACATTTTTACATCATCTTAAAGGTACGGTCAGTGCTTCCTAAAAACCACACCCTCATTGTACTGACTGGTTAGATGTTAGTGGTGGACATCATTATTGTTTATTTTGACCTTATTTTCTCTTTTAGCATGTGAGAAATCTATTTGAACTGCTGCACCGTAGAAAGAAAGTGCTATCTACCCTCTTCTGCATACAAAATCTCATACATGCCCATGATTGGTTCCTTTCTTTCTTACTGACAATGGAGACAGTATCGTCATCCCTCCTGCCTAAACAGTATGATCGCAGATAGCTGCCTCGCCATCAGGATTCGAACTTATCAAAGTGTATATACAGACGGTATGAGGAATACGACCATTAGTGTTTCAAATAACTGTAGTGTTACGTCTCTCTCTACGTTCTCTTTCACAGACCGACGGCGATCACACGGATCTGAGGTCCACTCTCTATCTGTGCGAATCTACACGCTCGACGTCCGCCTTTATATTCTGTCCTCTCGTGGTCAACTGTGGTATTACACAGATAAACAAAAACACCATGTATAATCAATAAAATCGACTCGCAGCCCTCTTCTTGAAGAAGTGAAATCTGAATTTCGGCACCGCCCTACACACTGCTGCAATGGAAAAATAGTAGTAACAGTAACACTAATATGACACTGCACGGGGCAAAAAAGAAAAAAAAAAAAAAAAAAAAAATATATATATATATAGGTATCTGTTAATCTGTTAGAGGAATAATACTGAATATGAAGGCTGTAACTCTTGAGTAAGAGTGATACATATAGATAGATATAAGCTTTATACATACACATGTAAGGCTTTACAGAGCGTTTGCTCAGGGTTGCATTATTGCCAGGAACAATTGAACAGCTAAAATAAATACAGAATACTGTACAAAAATAATTTATAACCAAAGGAAAAAAAAAAAAATACAAATAAGGCCCCTTAATTGCAAAACTACCCCTAGACCTTGATGACGGTCTCATGTGTACGTCAGGCGATATTTTTAATCAAGCTGGAGGTTCGGTGATTCATCATTACGGTTTTGTTTGTTTTTTTTTTTTTTTTTTCTTTTTTGATTGACAGCCTGTGGTACGAAAATCTCACAAGAGAAATAAACGATAAATATGGCCAGGATGAGAAGTGTGTCCTGGTAGTGTTCAGTGTTCATAAGACCAGACTACAGGGGTCCAAACACTTTAGTCAGTCCCGCAACGGAGCTGGAGTCCCGTTCACCTGGTGAAGTCCACTCGTTTACACACGCACACGCACAGCCGTTCTGTTACACCATCATGAGTGTATGACATTGTTTAAAGTTATCTTCATTCCTGCCAGTTACAGCCACGCACACACACACGTACACTCACACACACACACGCACGTACACACACTCCAAAAGAAAGCACATAAAATCGTCTGACTGACTCTATTTTGTCCTATTCACACGTGGCCTTATGGGCCGAGAACTGAATAGAAACCAGCACATTGGTAGACGTTTCTGCTTTGATTTCTCTCTTTCTTTCTTTTTTTTTTTTTTTGTACAACTGAAGATAAAGTATGCATTGTCTGCTTGTACATGGCATTATCGTACAATATTTACATTTCTTCCCAAGATTTCACCATGAAATTTCTGTATTGTCTATATACACGTTGAAAATGTATCAGAAATATTTGGACTGTCTATTCTCTTAAACGCGGTAATTTTTTTTTTTCTTCTTTTTTTTTTTTTCTCCATATTTTCTTTGTATTCTAGAAAAAAATAGTTCTTCAGTGAGTTGTAGTCAAATCGCCACCATTTCTGATTGGCTTGATCCAGCACCTGTCAGTCACTTTGTGAGGGCGGGGCTTTGATGAGCCATCTGCTAGGACATAGCACCAGGTCTGAGTTTAACACAGAGAGAGAGAGAGAGAGAGAGAGAGAGAGAGAGAGAGAGAGAAAGAGAAAGAGAGAGAGGGGGCGCGAGAACACGAGTGCGTGTTCGGACTCGGTGAGGCTGGATTCTGTTCTGGTCACTTTCTCTCTCTCTCTGTTATCTGGAGATCTTCCTCCTTTTGGGTTTGGGCAGTTTCATCTGCCGTTCTCGCTCTCTTGAGGACATTGGATGAACCTGCAAGACAATACATTTTTAAAACACATGAATAGAAAAAACTGTCACTATTACACTGACTAGTGACTTCAAGTGCTTATCATCTCCTGACTAACCAGGTTACAGGTCTGAGTTTGGGGAGGGGGGGAGAGGGAACAAATACGGAGGACAAATGGTCCGACTTCAGAGGGCGTTCCGTTTGTACTTAAGTTGGGAAGTTCCCAGTCAGTTCCCGCTCTGAAGCTGGATTTCTGACTTGTAAGTCGAAGAAACCTCACCAATCTAGACTTCTAGAAAATCCAAGACAGCTGCTCCATGCAGCAACAGGTGAAAGCTGTAGTAATATAAGTTATTAGCACTTACTGTATGTCTTATTTATTTCTCTAAATCACAAAACACACAGTATCTGTGGACATGTATGTGCAAAATACCCCATAATGCACTGTTATTAACTGGTATTTGCTAACCTAAACTAGAACTTGTATTGTCTAATTACTCGTAAGGAACTCTGTTTACTCGGGCATGATGTCATTCCCAGCTCAGACTTCCGAGGTAAATGGAACCCAGCAAAAAAAAAAGTGCATGTGGAAAATTTCTCATTAGTTACTGGACATGAGAATATGAATGAAAGAATATTTCCTTGCAAATATACACTAAAGTTTTTAGGACTAATTTAGGACCCTAATTTTTTAGGACTTTCACCGGTACATGATCTGACGTCCCACTTTAACGGTCAGGTCACACAAGCAGCTTAAATACTCTTGAAAATGCAAACATCCCCTTCATCATTAAAATGATTATAATTATAATTAGATATTTATTTTCATCTGCATGACTAAATCTAATCTAGATATCAAGTTGGGCTAGATAGTTGATATTAGTAGGACTTGGTTAGCATATACATCTTTTTTTTCTTTTCCCTCCTCAATATTAGTACAGTGGAACCTCGGGTCAGGACCGTGATCTGTTCCAGAACTCTGGTCGTGACCCGAACGTAATTTCCCCATAGGATTGCATGTAAATACGACTAATCCGTTCCAGACTGTACAAACTATATATTTTTTCTTTTTTAAAGATTTTTAAGCACAAAAATAGTTAATTATACCATAGAATGCAGAGTGTAATAACTCTATGAAAACCTTGAACAACAGAGAAAACTAACACTGCAGGAGCTCGTGCAAGGCCAAGTTCACGCTTACAGTATTGACGGAGAGTCCGGCTCTGTGATGGAGGGATGTTAAAGTGTTTTCTCTCTTGTGATTTCTCTAATTTCAGAGGCTTCTGGTGTTTTAGCCATTTAGATGGTGGACCAGACTTCACCAAGTAGCGGTCTGATGTGACTCGCCTTTTCCTGTGCAAAAAAACCTTTGGCCAACTTTTTGGTCATGACCTGATTTGTACGTGATCAGACGCGTTCCTGCGCAAAAAAACTATTCGGAAATGCCAGAGAGTTTGCCGGCGTTTTTGTTCGCCACCAGAGCGTATGGTCATGAACAGAGGCGAACTTTTGGCCAACAGTTCCACTGTATATCCAAAGTGTTAAAGCACCTTTAGAGGCTTTTTTTTCACCCCAAAAGTGCCTATTTTCTCCACTTGATTTCCTGTCAAAATGACAATGATAAACACCACAAATTGCTCTGAATTGACTGCAACAAATTAAAAGTTTAATAAGAAATCAGTTCAGTTTCTATGATTGGGCTGAAGAGGAACTGATGTAATCCGATGGCTAATTCTGATTACTACTTTTTCCAGGTCTCTGGTAAATATACTTTACGAGGTCTCTGGTGAATACAACTTTACCACGTTTCACAATTTCAGAAATCTCTGAACAGGAAAACCACCATTCTACGTTCTTTTACAATAAATGGCAAGTTCACCACAGAGGAGACATCTAATTATAAAGATATAAAAAAAAATATGCTGAATGTGGTTTTAAGGAGGCAAATTTAACTTCGGTCTCGCAGACACAATTGTGTTGGTTGTAAAAAAAATTTAGAGCTACGGACACATCTTCGTAGAAAATTCAAACAGCTGATATGATTGACAGTAGTGGTTCGAGTTCGTGCAGACAGTTCAGCACCATCACTGTATACATGCTCCAAAGCATTCAGTTATGGAGCTGAAAACAGCACGAGTAATTTCGTAGCAGTGCTCAGTAACACGCTGCAGAGAATCGGAGTTACTCACAGTGCCTGACATCTTGTCCAGCTCACTCATGGCTTCCTGGATAGCAGCTTCTAAATGATTATTCAATTTCCCAGCTCTGAAAAAGGAGATGGAGAACAAAGATAAATACCGAGAGGAACTCTGTGTTTATTTTCCTGGATGTGGAACTTGCTAAAAGACATATTGTGTGGTGGAAGTGAATCATCTGATCTGCTGCAGTTCCTCTCCTCGGCAGCAGATGGCGGAATGTATGAACGAGAACAGAATTTCAGCACCACACACTAACGACCCATGTTTTGCTGTCAGCAGTTTGACATTTACCTTATCAGACCTACAGGTCTGGTTTCTTAGCACGGCGGTGACACAGTAATAAGTGGTGGCGTTATTAACCTTTTCTTACTGGCCATTTTATCAGACACACCAACTTTGTTGATTAAACCTACTGACACATTTGTTGCTTGTGTTGCCTTTTCATCATTTCTGTGAGAATTTAGCGGTTGTTTGCTGCTCTGATGTCACAGGACAGGGCAGGGTGCACGGTTATTGCTAGCGCAGTTATAATAGTAATAACTATAACTATTATTCTATTAATAACTGCTGTAGAAGAAAAAAAATCTAAAAGATTTCAAACATAACGGACAATGGTCAGGTTTCGCCGTTCGATAAAAAGCTCCTTTTCTCATCCACCATTTTCCAGCCACGTTCAACGTCACATTAATGGGGAATTGAGTGTAGAAATACCAGAGCTGTTCGTGCAAACACCGGGTTTAAGGTTCTCAAAGACGAGATGACGAACGACGGGCGCCAGTATTTAAGCTTGAGATGTTTGAGATCAGTGAAAGGAGGTGAACGGTATAATAATACGTAGGACTAAAGTGCCGCTGTATCACTTCCTGTGGGAAGAGATAGAGATAAATGACATTGGGGAAAACGGACCAACTACGCACGTGAAAGTTTGCACATTAAGAATTCTAAGTTCATGACAAGATCATTCTTGGAGTCCAGTAAGGATCACATGGTAATTATAAAGGTTAATATGCTTGTTGAGTTCAGTAACGCTGCTGCGTCTGATAAACTCGCTTCCCTCCCTACCATGCCATTGTGTAAATGTCAGTGCTGCACTGAGAATCATCAACGCCACTTCGGTCATCACTGGTCCCTTTTTAGAGGGAAAAAAAAAAAAAAAACGTGCATAGCAACAGAGCTGTGCATCAATATCATGGTCAGGAAACCTAATAAACTCCCAGCGACTGTTGGTACAAGGAGGCAGAACCCAAGGAACTGACAACTTCAAGTCGTGTGTTTCCAAGTTATAATTTGAGATGATCACAGAAATGGACACGTACCACAGAGACGAGACTTACTTATTCCTCTTGGCAGCTCTGTTCAGCGCCTCCAGGTCCTGTGTTAGTGTTTTCAGCTTCTCGGGCTCCACCTAAGTGACATTAATAATGGTTTTAACATTTTCTCCTCGCGTGAGACTGAGTCAGGTAACACTGCCCCTCGTTCCAAAGAACATCTCCAAATGCATACACTCAAATGCTGTATATGTTGGAATTCTCTGCTTTCTTTTAAAATATGAACTCTCATGTCTATTTACAGACCATGAGGAGAGTACATGCTTCCTCAAGCCACGTCAAAAAACAAAAGGTTTCAATTGGCTTCCAGATTTTTGGCATTATGGAATCTGCCTGTGCCTTACCTTGGCCTGGTCGGAGAGCTGCATGCTGGGATTGTGGCCGTGCTCCTCCCCTACTAGTTTGTTAGGCCAATGTGGGAAACCCTTGATTGGCCAGACAAGTTCACCCACATTGAAGCCTCTTGGCCGGTAGTGCAGAAGCTCGGCAGAGGGCGAATCCGGGTGGCGCAGCTCCTCCTCGCTGCTCAAGCTCTTGGTGTCTGATGGGCTGGGTGCACAGTGCCCGTTAAAGTGCCCGTTGAAGTGGGCGTAGTCCTTCAGCAGCGGTCCCTCCAAGCTGGTGGAGGAGCTGGGGGACTGGTCGTCACCCGTAAGCGGTTCGTTATAGCTGCCTCGCACACACAGAGGCGGCCCGCCGTTTATGTGAGCGCAGCGCTCCACCGTCTGCTCCAGCCGCTCTTTGAAGTTGACGTGGAGGGGAAGCTGGTTGTACCGGAAGTTTCCAGGATTTCCATCGCCTGCCGGCTCAGACGACTCGTGGCACTGCGGGTTTGAATCTGTGCCACTCGCCGATCTCTCTCCGCCGTCGCTGCACGGGCTGCTGCGCACCTGCGCTGAACATTCCAGAAACTCGTCCCCTCTCCAGTGGGCGTGACCAGGCTCGTCCCACGGCTGCCCGGGCGAGCGGAAGTAGTCGTGTGTGTCCGTGCTGTCAGGTGTGCACTTGCCCTGCTCTGAGGTCCTGCGTGCGCGGTTGTTTTGGGTAGTAGGTGGAGGCCTGACGCAGGGCTGCACCAGCACGTCTATGCTTTCGTGCCCGCGTGGCCCGTGAATGACGGCTTTGACAGCGTGCGGCAAGCCATGCGGCTCTCCGATGGAGGCGGTGAAGGCGGTCATGGCTCTGAGCGCAGGCACAGGGCTGGCCTGTGTTCCACTACTGCCCACCGTTGTTGTGGTGACACCCACTTGCATGCCTTTACTGGCTTTGTCCACTGCTGTCCGGTACAGGGCATCCACCGCCTCCGTGCCAGCACCCGTCAACTGCTCCGACCCCTGCCCTCCACCTTTTGCTGCCAACGTGACCTCATTCTGCCCCTGGAGCTCTTGCTGACGTTCCTGGAACATTCCCGGCTCGCCAGGAAGTGATGTCACACCAGGCTGTGAGCTCATCTGGGTATGGGAGATTGGGGTGCCGTCTGGCAAGCATCCCTGGAACAGAGGATAACACTGTTAAGGTTAAATTCATGTGCAAGTCAAAGTAAACAAAGTAAACAAGCCTGTGTTGACATGTTACATGAAACACAAGTCAATGTGACATTATATCAGTTAACATTACATATGACATGTAACACGTACGGCAATGGACCGGCACATCTGATCTCATCAATCCTTTCAAGTCAACAGAGTTCGGATAACAACACTCAGCATTGGAACTTTTACACGAAGCAAATGCTGGTCAAATGATGAAACTTCTTAAAGAGCAAGACTAACTAACTTTGGACCGGTTTTTCCATTTAATTTAAAGAACAGTGTTCTTAGGCAGACCCGTGTGCCCCACCTGGTAGTCCTGGTACAGACAGCCCATGTTGTTGGAGGCATTATTCTCAGGAAACGGTGTTTCTGAATAAGCATGCCCCTGGGTCTGGTATGGGGAGACCCCATGCATGCTCTGGAGTGCTGGGTGCAGCTGGTGCTGCTGGTACACATGTCCCGTGCTGCTCATGATGCTGCCCATCTGAGGATTACCTATACTGCAGTTCAGTGATGATGCATTACCTGTGAGGGATAAAAACAAAAGACGTACAATCAGTGATACTTGAACCTGAACCTGGAGTGCTTTACATGATATTAATGTTATACAGTTAACATCTATGTTCATTCATGGGTCCTTTTAATGCGCTGATTACTTGAATCAGATGTTCAGGAGCAGAGAAAAGCATAGAAAGCAAGGGTTGGCTACCATTGTAATACAGCCTAAATCAAATTAGGATCGAGTCCTCAGCTGGGTTAATGTGAAAATTTATATGTGTACTTTTAATAAATGCTTACTTAAGCGATCTCTGAGAGTTTTATCTTCAGATCACCATGAAGACAAACTCTCTCATCAACACTACTCCGAATGTAAGCGACCTATGATGTTATTGCTTTAAAATCAGATAAGAATCTCAAAGGATTCTTGAAAAGCAGGAAATACTACTGAATAGCAAAGTAACTGAACTATGAAGTCAAAGAACCAACCAAAAAAGGTTATTTATATTTTCGGGCTTGACTGATGTGCGTCATCGTCATTTAACAGCCATTATATTCAGTATCGACAACATCAATATTATTGTGATGTTCAGTGGAAAAGAGCAAAAATAAATAAAAGCATACATAAGGAAATGAACAGAATTACATGCTGTGCTGATTGAAAGGTGTAAGTGAATACGCTTTAACAGAGTCTGGCCCCTAGGGGGCGATCTCCGTGCTTACAGTTACGGCTGGTGTGATTGGCCCTCCGCTCTCCAGATGGCACAAAGTCTGCTGTGCACTTTCTGGCTTTCTCTCAGCATGTATTCCTTTCTCTACCTCTGGCTTCCTTTCCCAGGCTGGCTGATGCTCTCTCGCTCTCCCCCTTCCCTCCCTCCCTCCCTCCCTCCTTCTCTGAATAAAGAGTGTAAGGCTGGCAGATGGCATGGTAGGTGAGTGTATCTCTCTGAATCTCTGTATATATGGCCAACACCTGCCCCAGAAAAGATTAGCAGTGAACTTCACCCACGGAAATGTTAATAATGAATAAATGACTGCTATCTAGATCAGCCATCAATCTTTAAAAACTTCAAAACAGTTTTCACAAATGACAAAACGCCATTTCATTCAAAAGTTATGAAAACCCGCATATCAAATACTGATGATTCCTACAATCTGCCTAGATTTTACCTCAGTAATTTGGTTATTCAGGGCAGGTACACTGTTGAGCTCTGCCTATACACAGCACTGAAGCGAGCTGCGGGGTCCAAGCACCTTTCCCAAACCATAGATCAAGGTTTTGTGACTGTTTAGGACTGGCTCAATCCTAACCCTTGGAAATACCTAGTGAAATCTGATTGATGAATGGTTACCTAAAAACACAGCCAATCAAAATCCAATAACATTATACCGGATCAATCAGGCTTACGGTTGATTTATAATTCTGCGTTGTATCTATGCCATAGGTACGGCATCAAGGTACGTTTATACTTACAGGTAAGGTGCACGTGTCCTTTAGGAGGCGCTTGAAAATGTTTCATGGTAGGAATAATGTTTTGAAACAGATTTACTTGGGGGGGAAAATAACGTTGTGAGATGACGTATAAACCAAGCAAGTAAATAAATTCTCAGAATTCATTCTGCGACGCATTGTTACAGGCGTAGAGTCCGGTGTACGGTACGCCGCAACGCCATTCCCTGCCAAAGTATAAATTGGCCTTCACACTTCCTGACAAACATGTCCATCTGTCTTTGTGTGTGTCAGTCATTTACATAATACAATGTTTTTCGTAGTTAAGCAAACTTAAAATTCCTATCAGGTTTATAACAATATTATAGCGGTGATTTTCTTCATATGATGAATGGGATAAAATTTATTCCAACTTATCATTTATTAGTCGTGTTCACCGCACATCTGATTTACATTTTATTGACATCTGTAAAACTTTACACAAGGCAAAGCTCACAGTAACTAAACGAAGATAGAGCACGTTCAAAGTGCGGTTAACTTTTCCACTAATGCAGCTCAGTCACTGCAATGCATCGGCTACCACAGGAGCACAATAATCTTTTCTCCGTTTCCGGGGTGCCATTACTTATGTCCTACCTGAAAACTAGTCTTTAATCATTTGTCAGGTGCTTCTTGTTTCCCATGTTTGCCCTTTTAGACCGACAGCTTACACTACTCTTGTTTTGCGCTCTGGATTTCACATGTAAAGACTGCTATTTGTTGTTACTAAAGATAAACCAACATGAAGACCAGAGAGCTGTCTATGGGATAAAAACAAGCCATTTTGAAGCCAAGAAGAGAGGAAAAAGTCAATCAGAGCTATCGTGCACGCACTGGGTGCAGCCAGTACAACAATTCGGAATGTCCTGTGAATAAATCCTCCTGGGAATGATTTACAAATAAATCCGTTCATGTTCAGCTTGATAAATGACGTTCAGTTTGTATTTGTAAGAACATTAAATCATTTAGCTTCTATCGATGCTACACCACTACTCCGCTGAAATAATGCAACTACATGCAAGCTTGTTTTAAAAAGCAGTGATGCTATCTATCACTTTGCTACTGGAAAATGAAATTAAAGTAATAGTTTTGCTACTCGCAGAGATGCTAGTAGGTAAAAAAAAAAAATCTAATTACTGACAGGATTCACATCCTCCTTGAGTTTTGTCATTATTAAATTACTTAAGTGCATGTAAACATTTTGATTGAATAATTTTTTTTTGCCAGTCAGTTAAACATTTTGTACATTGTGGTGTGTTTGTACCTTACAGATAAAAGTGACCATCACTGGGAGGAAATTACTAGGGAAATTTCATACTGCCCTAGTAAAGCTTCATTTCACATGACCTTATTCATGACGAACCATTTTTTTTTTTTGCTTAATGCAATCTTTCATTAATAGACAGACAATAAATTCTATATCTAGCCACAGTGAAGTTCCACATGGCCCAGCGATTTTCTAAAAAGCGCCAGGGCACAAAGACAGCAATTGGAAATATTGTTCACATGACTCAGCAATCTCCCAACCCCTTGATAACGCAGGACGCTGACTCAGCATTATGCCTGCCGTTTTAATAGGCTTTGACGTTTCGAAGAGCAGGACGCCCCAGAGAGAGAGAGAGAGAGAGAGAGAGAGAGAGAGAGAGAGAGAGACGCAGCTTTGTGTGATGAATCTCGGCAAATATCATTTCTCACCCTGACATTAGCCAAATGAAAGGCTCTAATGTAAAAGTCTAAAATGAAAAATCTCATTAATTTTTTGGTACTACGTATGACTGACTCGCGGTGCGTGGGCAGCGAATACGATCTGCTCGCACTCGACGGAGAGTACACACGCGGCCCTGTTTACTTTCGCACAATATGAAGCGTCCACACATTGCACTGACAGACTGATATCACTAAAGAGCTTCTTAACATATCTGATCACACCGTTAAGAGGAAACTTGCATACATGCATAGTCTACACTCTGCACACAATCACTGTTTGATAAATAGAGCTGGTGGTGGAGGTGGGAAGCCTTGAGCTAGGCCTTGTGCTGCGTTCTTTAATATTTCTTTCAGCTTGTGCATGACTCAACAGCAACTCGGTGCTTAGCACACAGCCACGTACACACACCGAGGGAGGGTATGCTGAGTGGCTGACAATCTCGCTCCCATCAAAGTCAGATTAAAAGCCGTATGTGTACGTGTTACAGGGTACAACCGATATATCGTTTCGCTGAGGAAAAATTTGTCGGTGAATTAGCATAATATCTAAAAGTATATTTGCATGTTTTGGTGATCTGTGCAATAAAAGAATATATATATATTACGTGTGGGAGTTTGGACAATGCCTTTATCTGTTAAAAATGCGGCGGTGTCACTGTGTACAAAGTGAGGTCTGTAAAAACACGGTTTGTCGTTTGTCGGCCTGTCCTGACGTCAACCCCACTGAACACCTTTGGGATGAACTGGAGCATCAATGGAGAAGCCGGGTCTCCTCGCATGATGATCAGGGGTCTGCATACTTTTAGACGTATAGCATTAGAGCCAACAATTTATTGCTTCAGATGCGCGTTTATTCATTTACGGTGTTGCTGTACTGAGATTCGCCCTGAGAGAATGCTCGAATCCTTGCATTTTTGGCGTCAGGTTTGCATTCCAACTAATCAGCATTTTGAATAAAATATTGGCACCCCGGCGTGCAGGCAACCATTACGTGAAAGTCTGAACCACATGACACAATTAGTCCCATTTGTAAATGCCTTGTTTCAATTGAGTGCGCTATTTTACTCCGTGTACCTCCAGATATAACAGAAATGCAGTTACGCAGTGTGGCATCAGGCTGTCACGTGATGCATACCTTGCTGGAATGTACCTTTCGTGTGAAGGAATCTGTGCATATTGTAACACTATTCTTCTGATGTGCTGTCGACCGCGTACACACTCTGTACAGCAAGACTGTATTCTATTACAGAGCAGAAAGTCCCCCACCAAACAGCACTGCTCAGCAACACATTAGAACCCAGGAGCATCGATTTCCTGACCCAATATGCGTGTGTAGGTTTACCATCACATAATACTGCCTGTGCGTGGTTAAGGCTTTGCTCGGAACGATCCAAGTTCAAATCCCGGCACCGCCAAGGTGCCACTGTTTGATCCTTGAGCTAAACCTTTAAATCTCAACTGCTAACTTCTATCATGTCTCAGTTGTAAGTCATTTTGGGTAAATGTTTCAGCCAAATATAAATCTATGTCAGGGCTTGAGCTAGCTAAATAAGTAAATTTCATTTATTTTCATTCTATTGCTCCTTAAATTTGTCTTGGCAAATTCCCACTGACCAGCCAGTTCTCCTCCATCATACGACAGATACCAACCAGGGAATGTGAAAGCTAACATGTTCTTCATTCTGACGTGTAAAGCCAAACTGCAACTCATGGTGCATCACAGGACAGCAGAACAATACTAATAACATACTTCGTGAAAGGCCTATCTACCCTCGTCAGCATGCATGAGATTACAGACATCCACAATTGACTAGTGTCGCCGCGGCTGACAGGGAAGAGAGAATATGCCGTTCGCTTACACCCAGAGAATACAGCCAATATTTGTTCTCTTTGCCACGAACCGGCTGCAACATCATCAGGATGCGACCTTGTGATCTCCTGATGACAGAGCAATTGGTTTTCTCTTGCACCATTCAGAAGCAAAATTACTTTTAACATGGCACAATAATTGGATATCGAAGTGCCCATGCTAGCATCTCCCAAGCAGCCATTTCTTACAGCCAATAGTGTATTTCCCAATGATCAGTGATGCTGTGGATGAAACCAGCATGTGCATCAGGAGGACTGAAAGTGAAAGAACCGCATATCCAGATGGGCCATAACTAGGCAGGTTCACTCGGAATTCTGCACTGGTGCACAGAACGTCTCATCAGAGCGCAACGCTTATCTTAATCAGCTACAACATCCGGATATCATGATGGGTGTCAATGGTGTCAGAAAAGAACAAGAAAACAAACCTCAAGTTGGGAGACGAGTGTCAAAACTGGACTGTTTGTGGGACACAATCAACACACACTGGGTCCATAGAGCCACCGGCAGCCAGAGGCAGGGCCATCAACAGAAATACGTTTTAACGTGATCATTACTGCTGCGACTGTTTTGTTTCTCTGGGATGTAACAGAATTTGCACGTCTGCATGCTGCATCCAGCATCTCATGCTTTCCGAAGGCTGAAGGGGGGGGGCACTTCAGAAACAACTCACTTGGCAACTTTGTGTACGGTACCGTATGAAAGCAGCAGTAATGTATATTGTTCATTCTACTAGCAGTAGAGTGCTGGAACGTGGTGCGTATGCAGCAGTCTATGGGGGCACGAAGAAGTTGCTGTGGCGTGTACTGAGTGTATAAGAATGATAGCAGTCGGCCTGCTGAGCTTGAGGGCTCGCCCAGTACGGACAGCACGTATGATCTACTGATGCTGCTGGTTGCCGGGTAGGTTGCCATGGGAACCGTAGCGGGATGATTGGTGGGGCTGTCCACGGTTTGATTCAGACTGCAACCCCTCCCCTTCCCACTACTGCACAACACCACACACAACAACACACACACACACACACACACACACTGTAAGGAGGAGGACCATGATTTAACGGGGCTGGGGGGATTGTGTTTGGTGTGTGTGTGTGTTAAGTGAAACCAAGCAGTGTGTCAAGAGTGTGTTTGCTTACACGTTGTTGAGAGACTCGGAGTGTGTGTGTGCGCATGTTATGCTTGCCAGAAAAGAGGCAGAAAAGTCAGAAAAGATTTATCATCATCCGAGCAGCTTTAAAACATTCACTCAGCCATTCCTTTGGAGTTACACCAGAAAAGCTGTTACACCCATTTAGGATAAAGCATCTCATAGCGCTGCTCTTTTTTTTTTCTCCCCCCAGTGTATTTTGTAACACAATGTGCTTTACTGTGTGACCTGATCCTACCTTAGGTCCCAGCCACTATTAAGTCTTTGAAATCAATTCCAGATGAGCTCGGCATTTCTTTAGCTTAAAAACAACATCATTGAATCGGTGTTAGTCAAACTTATCAGAGAATCCTGATCAATACAAGAATCTTCCCGGGTTAATTCTAAATGCACGTTCCGCAGGCTGATGTCATGGACCCACGTCATCCCTTTCAACATCCAGTTTTCCACATTCGTTCCCCCCCCCCCCCATTCCTGTACAACACGGTGCAGAAATTACGACCACAGCCAGTCAGCCTGACAGTCACATGGCATGCAGTTCTCACGTTTATGTTTGGGATTTTGGGTGAAAGACTGTCGACTGTCTGAACCTAGTCTGCGCTCATCCACAAAACACCAGATAGCAAACGATCACGGGTTTTGTCAGCGGTTCTTTTGAAAGTCATGTTCAGAATAATTTTTAATTAAGATTTGCACACGTTTAAATAATTATGAAACTAGACACATAGCACATAACTATCATGACACGAGAGCACAGTATCAACCGCCATGTGAGAGCAAAGTGCCAGACGAAGGCACGTTTAACCCGTGTACAGTACTGTGCAAAAGTCTTAGGCATCCTATTTTTTTGCGTACAAATAGTGTTATAAATTACATTTGATGAATTCTGCCTTATTGATTCAGTACAAAAATTCACATTCCCAAACATTACTTTTCCAAAAAAATAATAATAATAATAATAATAATTGTAAGCATAAAAATGTTTGTATGTCAGTAAAGAAAGCAACATATG
>JAOVYU010000015.1:5250620-5269189 GCA_025674565.1 Synodontis membranacea | reverse complement strand
CGCACACTCTCTCTCTCTCTCTCTCTCTCTCTCATTCGCTTGGTGTGTGTGTGTGTGTGTGTGTGAGAGAGAGAGAGAGAGAGAGAGAGAGAGAGAGAGTGCGTGTGTGTGCACGTGTTCATCATGGCCTTGGAAAGAGCGAGAGCGACAGAGAGAGATAGAGAAAGAAAGAGAGAGTTAAGGTGAGAGCTCACCTCTGCTCTGGGCCATGATAGAGCTGTCAAAACACACACACGGACTCACACACTCATCTCGATGTCATTAAATGGATACACTTGCCCCTGTGGCACGCATTAGCCCTTAAGCCGGAGTGCTTTAACGGGGTGTGCTCGCTGTCACCAATTAGTAGCTGTTGCCACTTCTTGCAAAGGGCTCCTAATTTGACGGCTCTGTTCCTGAGGTGTTGACCCACTACGTTGCTTAAAGATAACACTCAGGTCACGCACACCCCTAAATGTTGTCACCTCTGACACCTTTAAGCCTGCTCTAATGTACTTAGTAATGAATTCACTCTCATGTACGTTATTACTGTATATCTTGTCTTCTTCTTCGTCTTGTTCATTCATTCATTCATTCATCTTCAGTCACAGAGTCACACCCTGGATGTGAACGCAGTCATTGCTAGGGAAGCGCGCTTGCAATCAAAATATTGCAGGTTCGAATACCCCGACCACCAAGGAACCACTGAGGTACCCTGAGTAAGGTGCCGCCCCTAAGCGCTGCTCCCTGGGCGCTGAAAAAATAGCTGCCCCCTGCTGTGTGTCACGATGTCACACATGGGGTAAGCGCAGAGGGCACATTTCCTTGTTGTACGCTGTGGTGTTTTGACAGTGACGATTAATCACTTTCACTTAACCCATCCACCATTTGATCTATGAACTAAAATTCCTTTGGTACTATTTCTCTTGGAGTTAAATTTTAAATCTATATTTCAGGGTGCCTCCATGCCATCTGATTTAACATGGCACTTTTAGATAAAGTCTGAGGATGTCTGTAAGTGAGGTTGGGTTAATTAAGTGCAGTGCGTGCGAGTACGTTTGTGTGTGTGTGTGCGCGTGTAAATAATGTCCAAGGCCGCGGTGCCGTGAGGAGAAGAGACCTGACATGCGTCTGCACCCATTATTCCGGCCTCTCTTGCTGCACATCGCCTTCCGTTTTAGCTGCTCCACTACATACACTGTATGAAGGATAATGGCCTTACACACACACACACACACACACACACACACTAACATTACTTAGGATGGCTAAGGCCTGAGGCATGTTCACAGCTAACTCAGTCCTGAGATCTCAGCACTCGGACTCTTTTTCATTTCAGAATATTTAAAATTTTTTTTTTAAAGTCTTTCAGATTCAGATTCAGAATGAAGGGACTTGATTCCACAAAAGCAATCTATCTTTGGTTACTCCAATAATTAACCCTTGAGTGAAATGCTAAAGCCGTCCTGCTAAAAATACTGTTTGGTCTGATTAGCTGCTGGCTGCTAAAACACAGGATGAATCAGTTCATTTGGTTCTGGAAAGTTCCGGAAACAGCTTACCGGTTCTTGAAAGTATTACAAGTCATAAGACAGAAAAATAATAATAAGACAGAATAAATAATTACAAGTGTTGAAATAAAATAATAATAAAAAAGTTTTCACAGTGCTAGCAAATCTTGAGTACTACTAATAATACTTTCAATTATTTTAAGTAGCTAACTGTTTATAGAAATATGTTCGTAACTATTAACCCGCATCATTAACTAGCTATGTGTTTATTTTAATTCAGCGACAGCGCTTTGTTGCGGCTCTAGTTCTCCTGTTTGGTAATAAGGTCATGCTAGTTAGCTAGCTTTAGCTGTTTAATCCATAATGATTCAAACATTCTTATTATGCCATGTAAGTTAGACAGCCGTGGGAAGAATGATGGCTAATAGTTAGGCTAACAGACCTAAAACATTACTTCAGTCTACCTGCTGTCAAAAGTATATTGACTTTTTCTGTATGTAATTTGTAGCGCTAATGCTAATTGAATTTACTTAGCAGGCTAATTGTGGCTAAATATGTAAAAATCACCTCAGGTTGCTTCAGCACTTTAGGTTCTTTAATGAGTAAATTTACACTGGTAGAGCTCTCTCTCTCTCTCTCTCTCTCTCTCTCTCTCTCTCACTCACTCACTCTGTGTGTGCGTGTGTGTGTGTGTGTTTCACTCTTTCACATGCTAAATCTCTCAGGTCTTACTGTCCATTACAGAAATGTCAACTGATCTCTCTGCCTGAGGCTGAGCATTTTTTTTCCTCCAGATTTAGCATCAAGTGGTGGTTAGCCTTTAGCGGTGCCTCGGCTCTAAATACGATTTAGAGAGTGAACAGAGGGATAGAAACAGAGACAGACTAAACAAGAGAGAGAGAGAGAGAGAGAGAGAGAGAGAGAGAGAAAGTGTAACAGTGACTAATACAGAAAGACAAAGTGTTTGTTAAAGCAATGAGTGCTCCTGTGCTTGAGCGGCGTCAACTATTCACGCTAATCTACGCTAATACTCCATTCCGAGTGGTGCTGTCTGCGCGACTGACCTTTCCTCAAATTTAGCTTCTTTCGCTTTGTTGTTTCCTATTACAGGACTTTGCTACGGTCTTTGCTAGGCCAACTAATGTTAGCATACATAATGTTAGTGCGGCTTTCTATCCTAATCTAGAAGCTCCGATGAGGGAGAAACCCACTAATACCCCGAAACCCATGCAATACACACAAACGCACAGATACACAAAGCTGGATTACACATTCCCAGAGGTTGGAGGATTTTGCTAAAAAAAACAAAACAAAAAAAAAACAAACAGCTAGCATTTTCTTTTTTTGTCCTCTGAATTTTCATTCTTTCCTTTGGTGTGTTGAGTTCTGTGTTTTTCCACCATGAACGATCCGCACACTTCCACGCTTAATTGGTTAAGCGGTCCGGCCGTGATTAATTCTATAATCGAGGCATTGTCAGGATTGTGCACGTGAGCTACGCTGCAGTTCATGATCAGTCAATCAGCTGAAAACTTTGTTTAATCTATAGTGAATCATGTTCTACACCAGTGGTCCCCAACCGTTTTTGTATCACAAACTGGTTTCATGCACAAAGATTTTTCCACAGACCGGGTAAAAGCACGGGGGTTTGCATAGCAGGTGTGGAGCTTGTGTATCACCTGTTGCGATGACATAGGTAGGAATCTTGGTATTTTCTTTTAAATGCAGCTTTCTTTTTTGCTGGTAGTCTGTGTCCCTTCTGCTGTCCCATCGTTTGCTCCTTTCTTCCTGAAAAAGCTCTCCAGTGAATTTTGTTTTTGGCTCATTTTTTTCAAGGGTTAGCTTGTGTCGCTGATGCATAAAATGGCGTGCCAGAGTCAAATGCGGTAGTGAGACGAGGGTAGAAATGGTCACTTTTCAAAATAAGATCGGGAAGACTACTGAAAGAAAAATAACCATCATTTTAACCACAGAATTTTTTCTTTGCGGCCTGGTACCAAATGATCCACGGACCGATACCGGTCTGCGGACCAGGGGTGGGGACCTCTGTTCTACACAACGTACTTTTTTGACCACGCACACAGTTACGTTAGCATCTTATTCATAATCACACTATCCGGTGTCACCCAAATGATGATGGTTCCCTTATGTGTCTGGTTCCTCTAAAGATTTCTAAGGCTAACACCCACGCACAAACACTTTTTGTTTGTGGTATTGTCGTAATTCAGTGGGCCAAACTTTTCCATAAGTACATTTGAATTGTGACAAAACACCTTACTGGGTACTTTTTTTTTTTTTTTTTTTTTTTTTTTTTATTAAATCTCCAATCTACATGTTTCTGTTTTTTTTTTTTTTTTAAAACCCACACACAAACAGAAATTTCAAAAACACAAAATTGTTACGGGTCAAAGCCAAAATGAGAATACAAAAAGATTATAACTTTTTAATCCATTAATATGGAAGGTAGATCTGTACAGTATATCAGTTATAAACATTTCTTCCGTCACAAGCCTGACTTTTTTAAGAGAGAAAAAAAAAGCACCATGCTAACGAAGAGTTAGTCTACAGAGAATGCGCCTTGCTTCTAGTGCATAGTATTTCGGCGGTTATGACTTACTAATCATTAAATAGTTCACGTTCCAAATACAACACAATACAATATTGTGCGATTATTATTGTGCGACAATTAGAAAAGATAAGCCCAGGGTGAAGTGTTTCTTGTTGCGGCTAGCAGAGTTAGCCTCTGGCTGCGCTATAATTATTCCTATTAGCGAATTAAGTCATTACCTAGGATTCTTCCGCTTTTCATCAAGCCGCGCAAATTACCTTTTAGTTCTGTAAATGGACTCTGAGCCGGACCTGATTTTCCCTGGACTTGTCTGTAATTTTCTGTAATGACTTGTGTTCAGGCGTTGTGTGAATGGCCCTGGTGATGGATAGGGCAGCGTTTCTGCCTGAAATGTTTGACTGATAACTTTCATGTGTGCTTTCACTGGACCGTGTGAAGTGCTTGAACCTCCTGGCTATGAAAGGTGCTACATAAATACTCGGCAGTTTGATTACTCTCGTATCGGGTGCGCTGGCCAGGCGCATTTGCGGTGTTACCGTTTATTGTGCTGCTTCAATACAAATCCAATGTGCAGAGTTCAAATATCTAAACCGCCTTGTACATATTCATTAAAGGGTGCGTTCTGGAAATTTAAGGTCAAAAGTTTCATAGAAACAGAATTTCTGAGATTTGATTTCTTCTTTTCCTTCTTCTTTTTTTAAAGGTGTTCCATATATTAATATTGTAGCGAAGTTGGTGGGAAGAGGGGCGGAGTTTACCTGGCATGCACCGGGCTTGTTCTAGGTGTTCACCATTCTTGAAATGTGTGTTGAGTTTACCGGCTTCAGCCGAGTTGAGTTGGGTTAAGTATGAGTGCATGCATGCGTGTTGATGTTCCCATGTGATATTGGACTATAAAATAAAAGTGGTTCCCAGCCATTTGCATTGGGGATTCCCCAGAGAATCTGTGTTGGCTTACCCTGAATCAGCACCCACGTTACAATATACTGTATGCCATGGGTAAAGCTTCTTATAAAGCTTATATTTACATGCCTAACTTGTGAGAACTCATTTAAAATCGTACTGTGTGAGACAGAAATGAAATGGATTAGACCACTGTGGCCATTCATGAAATAAATGAGTCACTGCCGATATCTCAAAGATACAGTTTCCCCATACATTTGGACATTATGAGTATTATTTAATGTCACTCCTGCAAATTCATATTCAAAAACCGTCTCCTGATTTTCAAATGCTCTTGATGAGGAAGGTGTTGAGGAACTAGCGGAGGTAGATGTATAAAGAAATCTGTCCATTGTTATCGCTGAACTCCTCTGCTAGTCCAGGAATGTGAAAAGAAACGGAACAGGATGTAGATTCTACATTTACTGTCTTCGAGTTTTAACTGATTCGTAACATTCATTTGTAAAGTGATGACTGAAGCAAAGGAGGACATTGTGAGATTCTTTAATGACCCAATTTGTAACTCAAGCAATCCCATATGGGGTCATGACCCCTAGTTTGCGAACCTGCATATGAATTGAATTCTTAAAGCAAATAGACTTTTCCGTACCGAATAATTAGCCGGAGGACACGTAGTGTGTGACGTTTCTACAACATAATCATTTGTGGCCTTGAAATATCACAGTGTGGTAAGAATATTATAATTTGGAGCCAAGATAACCACCATGTCACCTCGGCAGCTCTGTACACACGTGTTGAATCCTGAATTGAGTAACTTCTTCTGTTAGAACCTTGTACACTTTTTTTTTTTCACAGTTTTCCTGTATATTTTTCCTAGTAGTTCTGACTAATTAGTGTGTGTCATAACAGCTTCATCAGGAAAATCAGGAAAAAAGCTTTTTACTTAAGAAAAAGTAACAAATATGATCAATTAAAAATGTAAAAAAAAAAAAGTAAACAATTTAATTACATCAAAAAAATGTAAATGAAAAAAAAAAAAAAAATTGAAGTAAATCAGAATCTGCCACCCAAGAGAAGTTTACTATTTAAAAATGACTCAACTGTGTGCTGAAGGGTTAAGTCCATATCTATTAAACAAAATCCTTTTTTTCCACGGTAAGGTTTGTATATCGACATCTGAGGCGTCGGCGTTTTATCGCCGGAGCCGGAGCTGGTGCTGAAAGTGTGTTTGTGTTGTGTTTAGTGCATGACCTTGGATTGCCGGTGGTTGACGAATGACATGTTATGAACGTTCATTAACATCAGATAATGGATGATAATGATTCCAATGAACATTCAAATGAATGAAAACAGTGGTGGCAGTGAAGTGGGTGTGTGCACATTGCGAGTGTGTTAAAAGCGTGTGATACGATGTTGTTTTATGCTGCAGCTTGACTTCAGGAAGTATTTTGCACCTTTCAAAGTGAACTGTGGGTGGTCAAAGAAAAGAGAGTAATCGCTCTCGCACGCTCTCTTTTCTATCTGTGTGCATGTGTGTGTGTGTGTGTGTGTGTGTGTGTGTCTAACCTGTTCGTGTCCACCATCTGGTCCTGGTTATCCTCTGCCCTGGTTTGTGTAATTGCCTGAGCCGACATCACTTTGAGCCCAGCTGTAGGTAACGCAAAGTTTTCAAACAAAAAAGCTCACTGGGATAAAGTGAGGGTTTTTTTTTTTTTTTTTTTTTTGGTGGCTGGTGACCGGGTAATGGTTACTTTAATTAATCTGAATTCTATTCACAGTGGAATTCATTCTCAGGACAGCCGTGGCTGGGCCTTGTCTTAATCACATCCTGCTCTCCGTGGGCCGCAGTCTCATGCTCTGGGCCACAACTGCACTTTAAACCCAGGGAAGGTCAGGCCTCGCTGGACTCCAGCTGCTCACAAGCCTCTCGTAATCACCGCTAGTGCGGCGCGGATGTTATCGTACTTGTGCGGATATGAAAGGATTGTGAGGATCAAAAGGACACGTGTTCCGAGGGCAGGTAGACAGACTGCAGGAACTGGAGGGATATCAAGATTATTAACGTAATTATTAAAGGAAGAACGTAAATCTGTTTCTCACCCGAGTCATTTAGTGTGTGTTCTCATGCTTGACCACCGCAACCTCTGTTGTGAATCCACAAATTGGCTCCTCGCTATATGCAGCATATTAAGCGGCAAACATCGAGAGCCAAAATGAAGAGCCAAACATGTAGTTCAAAAGGAATCCTTTTCAAGAGTACCCGAGTTCATATCCCTTAAATCAGTGTAACTCGGTTTAATATGCTCGTCTGTAATTTGTGTGTTCTGCATTTGCATACCGGCGCCTGATTGGCTCTTAGATTTTATGACGCAGTAATACCTTTAATGTCTTCAGTGCTAAGATTTTTCAATCAGATATTGAACACATCTCAAATCTAATTATTTTCCATCTGAAAATCCTTTTTCATGCACCTTTTGCTTTATTTCTCATGATGTTTATTCGTCTTTTACTATATATTTTTAAATGCCATATCCAGTATTTCATTCAAATGATAACAAATGCGCTCCCAAGACAGTGTAAATCATACAAACGTCTAAACCAAGATTTATTTACTTATTTAATGCTTTGTTGGTAATGCCTTAGATTTTTTTTTTTCCAATCCCCTACTTTGACATCTAAACATGTGTTTTATCTAAAAACATTATAATACCGGAATTTTAAACGCTACAGGACATCTTTGAAATTCCATAACAGGCCTTTGTGAAGCCCACCCCCCTTTTCAAACAGCTCATGTCTCTGTAACAAGCGATGTGATATTTGCCTCAGATGTTTATTGTTTATAATAATTGCTTTCGAGCTAACGTGTCGTGAAATGCCAGTCAGCACGCCCGGCCACTGTGAAATACTTTATTACCGACTCATCAGTGGCAGAGCCCTCGGAAAGACCTGCGATCCAGGAGCGATTAGTTTATCTGAGGCGCGCTTGTCTCGAACCCTCGACTGCGGTATCGCTTCAAAACATCTATAATGAAACATAACAAGGTCTGGGTATTACTTAGAGATTAGAGCGCAGGGATGTGAGAAGGTAACATTTATCAAAAGCCACTCAATTACAGTGCTCTCACAAAAGGTCAATTTCTGTCACGCACCTTCTTTTCCCCCCCTCTTCTTTGAGGGAAATTAGCAGGAAACAAAAGACGGACCGAGGAAATAATTGCCATAAACTTCAAAAAGGGAGGATGAAAAAATTCCCCGAACCTCCTGAATCCATCCGAGTCTCGATTTAGCCAGATGTATGACAGGCTTCCTCTCTCATATTAAAGACTTTTCATCACCTTGGGCAGTTTGAGGTCACTCTCATTTCAGAGTTGTGATTTGCCGTAGTCTGTCACCTATGCAAATGGGCTTTTAATTTGCCAATAATGCCCGTGCGAGTGCTGGCTAATGAAGTCCGGGGGTTTTTAGGCTAATCGCTCTGGATGAGTGATGAAGAACTCGCGCACTGGTGTGAACGAGAGTTCAACTCCGCAACTCACTTCCTCCTCTCGCTGCGTTTGGAAACCATTTCAGGGCTCCGAGTAGCTTTGAAAAAACATACTTGTATGCGCTATAAAAAAAAAAAAAAGAAAGATAATTATGCCAGTAGAACAGTATTTGTCTTTTGAAACAGGATGTTTATCCATTCGCAGCTCTTAAGCCATTTAATAGGCACTTTAAAATAACTGAAAAATAAGCTGGGACTTTTAGGGGTTACTTTTTTTTTGGAGGAAAAGAGAGAACTCCTAAAACATTCTGTCTTGTTACTCTTGTAACTGTGATTGGTGAAGTGAGTAGAAGATGAACTGATCCCCAAAAGTCATAAAGTTACAGTTCTTTTCTACATTTTAAGCAAGATTCTTAGCTGGATACGAAAAAGCATTTACAAACTGTGAGACTTGCCAAAGGAGATTACTACAGTAAGTGCTTACCAGGCAGGGTGCGCAGACTTTTGCTTCAGGCCCTTTTTTTCTTTCATGAAAGTTTGAAACTGGAAAAAGATGATAAAAGTAATCTTGCTTAAAATTTTAAAGAAATGTGTCAGCTTTAACAGTATGACTTTCGGAAATCTTCTTCGCTATTCACAATTACAGGCCGGGAGGTGTCCAAACTTTTGCACCGCACCGCTGTATATCAGTGTGATCATCGCGTGCTCCGGTGCATCCTTGCGACCTCCCATTCATGTTCATGTACTTGTCGTCTGTGCTTTCAGGCACTAGTCAGCTTTTCGAACCGGGGTCTCCACTTTCTCTCCGGCTCTTGGCCAAGTCCATTCACACCAAAGTGCAGGTCAGACAGCTGGGAAAGAAGAAAGAGTAAAGCACATGGTGAGAAACGAGTGGTTTCACTCAGCTGTGTAAACACTGTAGCTAGATTCGAATGCCGGCTTCAGGTGACAGCACACCTACGCTTTCATTCACCGCCTGCTGTTACCTCCATATTGACCAGAACAAACACAGGATATACTGTAGATCAGCCTAATAACAGTTCATATTTTTCCAAAATTTGGAACACAAAATTGGATGATGATGATAAAATTTCTGAGCAGAATTTATGAGCTTTTAGCTGTTATATATTTTTTTTTAATATTTTTTGACAGCTTCCCAGCACTAATTGCTGCATGGAGGATTTAGGAAATTTTTGAAATGTACTGGGCCAAAATGAATACAATTCCAGCAGAAGAGTTGCAATCAATTCACTCAATATCTCAATTAGCTCTCTTAACCTAAATCACGCCCTATATTCCTCCCAATAGACTATACACTATAGTATATTTTTTTGACAATGTGTTTCATACTTTTTATTGGAAGTAATGCCTCGAATCAAGTTCTGAAACAATAAAACACTTTGGCGATGTGCATTTTCAAGAAAAGTCATCAACTATCGGATGGTGTGATGTGGAAAGGTAATGGAAGAGTTTCCATTAGCTTCCCAAAGTTGATTATTTTCCTATAACAGGATATCCAGATTTTTATTAGTTTATTTCATTTTTTTTTGCCTTGCTCTTGTTCTTAGTTCTTGTTTTACTTACATTATAGTAGTTACACAGACGTCTTCCTCCTAAAGTTAATAAGGCAAAAAAACAAACAAAAAAACAACAGCTTCAAATGTTACAGAGAAACAACAAAGAGCAAATTTCTCCATCCAGGAGACTTTCCAGTATCGGGGAATGTAAATTTACGGCCTTAGCTCTGACTCTTTCAATACGCTGACACTGGAGACTCCTTCCAAAATGTTAAATAATCTCCTAACGGAAAACGTCACCCATGTTAGTATGGCGTGTCTGCTTTACGAACCGCTGTGTAAGTTGTTTCTATAGAAACAATAACATATTACCATAACCCATTACGTCTTCTGACCAAGCAGAATCGAGAAACCTTAAACAGAAATAACAAATCTTAAAGGAACAAAAAATCTGAAACACATTCCCTAAACAGTAACCGGATAGAGCGCAGTCATATTTATTGCACCTCTGCTCCATCCTTCCTCCATCAGCCGAACCCACAAACTTCAAATGAAGTCCCACACTTCATTTTTCCTGGTCTTACTAGTACATCACGGGGGCATTAATAGAACACTGCATCTTGCTGAATTTTCCTGTAAGTAGGCCATTTGAGACTCCGCAATTATCACGTTGCACTTACGCAAAACCGCAAAAATGCTGCGAATATTAAAACCAACACGACACGTCCCAGAAACCACGCGCTTTCCCTATGAAGTCACTGGTGAAAAATGACCCCCCCCCCCAAAAAAAACACAAACTGCGGTTCCACGGTATCATTCTGTCAGGTCGTGTTGGACGGATAGCTAGCGTGGCTTCTTTCTTATTTGTGTCATGAGAAGTGCTGCTTGTTTGCAAGGTCCTCGGAGAGGGTCGAGACTGTGGAAAGCTAGACTGAGCCGGAGTAGTAATCCTGATGAAGTGTGCTTGAAATGATGACTCGAGTGACTCAAGAAACTGTCGAAAGTGAGAAGGGTTCAT
Source organism: Synodontis membranacea (assembly GCA_025674565.1). NCBI lineage: Eukaryota > Metazoa > Chordata > Actinopteri > Siluriformes > Mochokidae > Synodontis > Synodontis membranacea. Next base: position 5,258,208 of record JAOVYU010000015.1, on the reverse strand, counting down.
ACAAAAGCCTGCGTGTTAAAACTCACACAGAGGTGCGGACATCTATGGTTTAGCTGTTTGTCCCCCCACTGCCTTCCCAATTTGGTCACCTGTCATTTCCCGCCCACCAGATAGCTCTGGTTTGTCATATGACAGTTATCAATCATGGAGGGCGAAGGCTAACACGTGCTTCCTCGGAGACATGTAAAGCCAGCTGACCTCATCTTTTTTTTTTTTTTTTGAGCTGCTGCTGGTGCATCGCTTGGCAGAGTAACACGCTTGTAGGAAAGTGCTATCCGCCTTCATCCACATACCTGAGCTCACAGATGTCCTCTATTGGCTAGCGCCTTTGCTATGTCACACAGGAAGAACTCCAAAAACAGGTCTTTTCGACATTTTCAGATGAAGCAAGGGTCAGATCTGCCCTTCAATGAAGATGGAGATTTGCTTCCGGTAGCATTCACTTTCTCTTCAATTTTTGGTATGAATTGATGAGCCTAAATTTTGTGAGCCAGCAGAAAGCAACTTTCGTCTCCCTGGTTGATAAAACAAATTTGAGGTGCTCTTAATTAGAGGTCACACCAAACTTTTGCCCTGTGGTCTAGTTACTGTTCCTTGCCAAAATACCCCGAAAAAATCCAAACAAAAGTAGCCATCTTGATCACTCATACACACTAGAGTTTTTTTGTGGAAAAAATTATGTTTTTTTTTTTTCTTCTGTCTGCTAGGATTTTCTTTGCACAAAAGAAGGGAAGGCTTTCACGTTCATCCTTAAACAAATCCCCTCTTCCTGTCCTCCCTCCCATACCAGATGCCTGCTAAACCAACACTTCCACTCTTTCATATATTTACATTAGCATGAGGCTGCATACTAGGCCATTAAAACCTCCAGGATTCACCTCCCATCCGTAAGGGAGTGAATAAGGGGGGGAAAAAAGAGAAAAGCAACGGAAATGCTGAACTTTCCCCCTTCTACCCTCCTAATGACCTCACACACACCCACACACACACACACACACGCACACACACACAAAGACCTTGTTGACATGCAGTGGTCAGGATGTGAATGCTTAGGAGAAGATGGGAAAAAGAAAGAGAGGGACGGAATGAGGTGGGCTCCCAGCGAACCTGGGAATCCGGTGCTTGTCTAATTGCTGGGGATTCGGCTTTAACACAGTCGATCCGTGCGACGTTAAACATGCCATAATGTAGCGAGCGGCTGTAGACAGAGCTACAGCAGCCGCACCTCAAACCCACCCAGGGAGAAATCAAACACCTTCTCAGAGGCCAGAGGAAGTTAAAAGAAAGCCAGCCGTTTACAAGAATGGTCAATTACGGGCAACACGATCTTCTTGAAGACGGAATTCCACATGTAAACGTTTGCTGTGGAAAATAAATGGCTGTGTGTGTGTGTGTGTGTGTGTCTGTGTGTGTGTGTGTTTTCCTGGGGAGATTTCCCTCGTGCTTCCCATGCTATCAGCTGCATCTGGGATAATAAAGGCTTGTTTGTGCGGATTTTCCTTCGGACTTGTTTCCTTGTGTCACCTTCAGTCTCTCCCTCTTTTTTCTTGCCCCTGTTGCTGTTTAACCCTGCATTGCTGTAGGTTTCTGGAAGAAGCATTAGCCTCCAGGTGGACCTCCAAAACTAACATGGGTGACAGGAACACATATTGTGTAGCGTGATCATATCAATGATCCCCTAAATGGCATTTAATGTTCGTAACCAATACAGCAATACAGCATCATATAAGCTAAGGGCCCAGTGCAATGACATTATCTGTATCTCTATGCATTTACATCAAGTACCTATGTTTGGACCACTATTTTTGAATAATTAAAAAAAAAATCTGAAATCTTTATATTAAGGTAAACATTTGAGACTTTCTGCCTCGACTTGAGATTTTCAATCGCAGCAGTGCCCCAAGTACAACGAACACCATGTGTACCTTAATAAACCCGAAGCCAAATCAAAAGTAGCTGTGGTACAATTTCCACGATCCTTGATTTGCCTTTCAAAAGAAATGTGATAGCCTGCAAGCTACACCCCCCCCCCCCCATCTCGTTTTGTCCAACTGTATTGATGTTTCGCTACAATTCCTTCATTGTGTCTCATGCATCAGATAAAGCGAGTAGCCTATGGGAGTTGGAGCACAATTCAATAACACGATTCGCGGGAAAAATAAATAAAACAGTACAGATCAGTATCTAGTTCAATTTAAAGAAAGTCCTAACACTCTGATGTAGATCTCCTGTGTCTCCATAGTGTTTCCTCTACTCCCCCAGTGGTGTGTGAAGGGTTCGGCAGAGATCTGCCCACGCTGGGCTTCTCTCCTGGCTCTGACAGAGCAGATCCACAAACACACACTCACACACACACAACACAGACAACCCTTGAGGGCCTAACACAGCTAGAGGTGTATTACTGAACACACACAATGTGTATGACCCCCAAGACCCATCTTTAGGAGGACCCCCTGCCACCACACACACTAATCTGTGAGGCCAAGAGAGCCTCACATCCCTTCGAGCCTTCCGCAGTCTGACTCCCAAACGCTCCCTCATTAAAACCCTGCCCTGGGAAAAACTCTATCTATTTCTCTTTCTCTTTTTTATGCATTGTGAACCTCTGTCCCCCCCACACACACACATTTTACTGCCCCTTCTCTTTCTGTTGGAAACAGAAACATACACTCTAAACTGTGTATCACATCACGCAGCCCTGTCACTGATTATTTTCCTATTCTGTTATGTACAACTATACCAACAATCCTGTATAAGCAGCCTGTATCTATTTAATGCTTCAAATACTCATATATCTGTATTCAGATTTAAACCTAAAGTGGGTGTGGCTGAAGCTGGAAGGTGTTGGTATGCTCTTTCTCTGAAAAGGAGTTGCATCACTCAAGATTGTAAGCGGCCTCAACCATATACGAAAGAAAGAATATGATGAAATATTAATGCTTACAAACTTTTTTCCTTTGGTACATGCTTGTACCGATATATGTATTTTTTATTATTATTTTTTTTTTTACAAAATTAGTTGCAAAATTTTTTGTTGCAAACTGTTTCCAATGAGGAGAGAGCACGTCCCATCACGTGAGGCTGCCTAGAGCAAAAGCGCTGCAGCCAAATGTTTTTTGTTTTTCTACTTGTATTTGTGCAGGTGTTCCATGTTTGATGAAAGCCACTGTTGGTGTCACTTTTGCTTCTTTTCATGCAACCAATCATATGTCGGCTAGTGGTGGTACGTTTTCGAAATATCGCCGTATGATAAAACTGGCACGCAGCAAGGAATGAGCTGGCACTTTTTCTGTAAAAGAAAAATGCTATATGGACATACTCCCGAAGTGCTCCCCAGCACCTTGCCAACATTTTTTTGCCAGAAGAAAAAAAAAAAAAAAAAACTTATATGGGCCCTTACGTAACCACCATGACCCTGACCAGACAGTTACTAATGATGAGTAAATGAATGACTGAACATAGTCCGTGTTTTTCATGTCTGATTCACGTACACGTGAATCCAGTCCCTATGCACACCACTAATTACAACCAGATGCCTTCTGGAGCTTCCTGGCAAACAAACATATAAACAACCCTTAATAGCATGCCTCCTATTCGTATCTGTATTTGTATCGGTGTAGAAATCGGTCTGTTCTTTCTGAATAATTATTCTTATTTCGTTCCATCCCTAAAAAAAGCATTGCAAACTTAGTAGACAGACAATGTACGTAGACAACATGATTTGAGATTATAATTATATATACAGTATATACACACACACACACACACATACCCACCATGGATATACTGCGTCTCTCTTCATCATGCCTGTACTGAACCGGTGGCACATTTACTGTAACCAGCCTGTCAGCTTTACTATCACACACACTCATTCACTCATCGCACCACAGACTTACAAAATGACTCCTGCATGCCTGCTGGGCCCATTTACTCTCAGTTTGACTTTCACGTAGAGCAAATGAATTCAGGCTGGATAAAAACAGTCAGGTGTACGTGCATACGTGTGTGTGTGTGGGTGTGTATGCTTTTCTGTCACTGCGTTAGCAGGTTTCACTCTCCCAGGCTCTCTCACCTGAAAGTGAGTATACCTGATTAGCTCAGCTGAGAGCTCGCACCACTAAACACCTTTATGCTGTGCTTCTGCGAGTCTCACACACTCACCTATTTAACCGACGTGTTATCGGAGGTGCTGGAGCAAACTTCTGTCTAATCTCCCCACGAAACCATCTCGTGCTTTGATCGCCCGGAAGATATCCGACCGAGAGACGTTTGCTCTTCTTTTTTTTCCCGTCTGTGCTAAAATATTAATGGCGCAGACGTCGGAGTTTTGGCTTCGGATAGCCACTGACTCCTCTTTTCCTCCTCTGAATAGTTAATAGATACTGTAGATTATTTGATCAATTTGCTTTCAACTCGTACATGAGGAGCGTTCGGATTGCAGCGGCCTCTCTGATCTGCTCGGCTGGTTTAGCGAGATCAAATGGAGAAAGAGCGAATGTAAATGGACGCCTGGCGATATCCGGTGCGAGATCAGTACACGAGTTATGATTCTGGGGTGACCTTGGTTGGACAGAGAGGTGCAAATTACATGTAGGATCAACTCGTGTGGATGCACATGTTGGGATTGTGGCTTTTCTGAGAAAGAAACTGCAAACTACAAACAGCTAACACACCTGCGTTACTACAAAAATATGGCTGCTGCGGCGTTCTCGTAGGAGTTCACGCAAAATCACCCTTACACTTTTGTTCTGTGCTAAAATGTTTTCAGTTCTTTACTTAACTGTACCAAAAATTATTCTCAAAAACACCCCTATTTTACAGATGGGATAAAGAAATTCTTCACTGTTTTTTAACACAGCGTAACCTGTAAGAAATGGGGTTGTAGGAATGACATGGTCAGGCTGGTACTTTTTTTTTCCCCCCAGCGTTATTTATTATTTATTTTTTAATTTATTAAAGAATGACGTCAGTTTAATGATTTTTTTCCCTCCATGTTACAAACTTAAAGTTACAGCTTCTCCACTGACAGTAAAGACTCCTCCCATAAATGCTAAATTTATGGTAAAATGCTTTTAATGCTAAAATTAAGAAATCTTTAAAAAAAAAAAAAAAAAAAATCCGCTTATGTTGCGTGTTAGTTATTGCTAGAGAAATTATCTTGTATGAGAATGTAAACTGAATGCACAGTAAATGTAGAATGTTATTTCCATTATTGCCAGAACATCTCCCAGAACTACTGTTATATATATTTAAAAAAAAAAATGATTCAACACTTTTTGACCAATCAGAATTGAAAGTTCATTATTTATTAGACATTTTTTAAATAAACGTAACTTGCTGGTTGTAGGTCTGTAATTACTGACTGTAGTCCATCTGTTGCTTTGTGTGTGTGTGTGTGTGTGTGTGTGTGTGTGTGTGTGTGCGTGTGTGTGTGTGTGCGCGTGTGTGTGTGTGTGTGGGGGGTCCTACGAGACCCGGCCTGTTCATGCAGTGAACTGATCTGATCAAAATCCCACATCATCTGACCGGACAAAGCGCTACACCTTTCTCTCCATTGCCCTTTTTACCCCTGTTTCTAATGTTTTCCTCTTCCATCAGTTCCCTTTATTCCCCCTTTTCTCTCTCTCCTCCCTTTCATCCCTACCTATCTGTTTTTCTTTCCTTTAATGACAGGCTCACAGGACTTGGCGCTAAATGAATGCAGCTTCAGTCGGCGGTGGCAGAAGGAGCCGAGACTGACAGTAATGGAGGGCTTTTGGCTGCCCATCACAGCAGCTAAGCAGGTTTCAGTCGAGCTGCGACTGCCGCGATTCGCCGGCCTGCCAGACGGCTTTCTGTCACAACTTTAACTTAAACACTCTGTGTAGTTTGTTATCCAACCTTTGTGTATGTGCGCGTGCATGTGTGTTCGTGCGTGTTTGACTTTGACACCCAAATGGGAGAGGTAAGCTGAGTGAAGAATCGCTGAAAGAAAACACAAATGAAGGACATGAAGCCGATTAACGCTTCACACAGCCAGGTCCACCCAGAGGCATGCTGGGAAAAGCTTTCTGACTTGTAAAATACACAGCGAAACATTTTGATGTGGAATTTTTTTTATTTATTTATTTTTTAACTGGGCTTGAAACATTTATTTATTATTTTTTCAACAAAATGTCTAATTATTAAATTCTTCATGGGGATGTATGTTTAATGGAACAAGGCTAATAAAGCAAGGCTATAACTAACAGGTTTAGCATTTTGGAAATGCATACTTCCTTCTAGAAAAATGCAAAAAAAAAAAAAAAAAAAAAGTTAAATAACAGAATAAATTAGTAAAAAAAAAAAAAAAAAAAAAAGTAGATAAATAAAAAAAAATAATGATTTCATGTCACATTTAAAAAGTTTATTTGAAGATACAGTAAGTAACACTCACAACACATTCATGACCTGAGTATGTGGTGATTTAGGGATGAAGTCTGGAGTTTCTACAATGCTAATACTCCTGTAGCCCTAACACAAAAAGTTAACAAACACAATTTTTACGCCATTTAGTTTAGTCATTTTGTACAGTAGCCTAAATTTCTTGGAAACACACAACTATGTAGCATTAGCCGTCATCTTTTCTCAGCATTGAGCTAGACACTATACATTTACAGTAATCTCTTCTCTTAATATGTCTTTACACAGGACACGATCAATGAACTCAATTCCTGTGCAAGCTGGCGTTTCTCCTTCTTTACGCTCGGCCAAAGCCACACCTAACATGTGTCCCACACACACACACACCCACCCACACACACACACACACACATACACACACAGCAGTTTCACTGCAGTGAGCTAACTCTGTGCTAGGCTAGCCGCTAATCCATTCCCCGAGTCCATGAATTATTAATAACCAGCGAGTGAGTGTAGTGACAGAGACAAATAGGCTAGTGGTATTCACTGACTAGCACTCAATGTGCTTTTTAGTCATGCTCCAGCTTTCACCTAGTCCATCCTGACACTAAGATTTCTTTTTACGTTCTCTTGCTGGCTTGCTCTCTGTGACGCTGTTTTTGAAGCACTCTGAATCTCTTGTGACTGAAGAGTAAATGCCCTAGTCTTTGCAGATTTACATAGAAGAGCGCTGTGTGTGTGTGTGTGCGTGTGCGTGTGTGTGTATATGTGTGTGTGTGTGAAAGTCCTAGTAGGTAGTGCGCACTATAATAGGACATATCCAACAGGCACTCGAAACAAACAGAGTTGACGTAGGCCCTGAGGGTGTGTCTGCGTGTATCTGTGTGTGCATTTTTAGGACGATTATAGTGGGTGGACGGCAGTCCCTAAGGGGAATGTAGGGACATTAACCCAGTTTTTTGGGACAGCTCCTGGACCAGTCGTTCAGGAGTCATAGCCTGCATGAGATGTCTAGCATGGTGTGCAACAAGGTGACAGAGTGACATTTCTATATATTTCTTCGCAAGGCTTTGGGATGGGTTCCCTTTTGAGTCTGGTTCTTCTCAAGGTTTCTTCCTCTTGTCATCTCAGGGGGGTTTTCCCTTGCCACCATCACAGGTTTGCTTATTAGCGGAATATATCCCCTTATTAGGGTATATATACATAT
>JAOVYU010000015.1:5201092-5209115 GCA_025674565.1 Synodontis membranacea | reverse complement strand
GAACAATATTTGAGAGTAATGGGTCTTTTGTGTTTGTAGAAAATGTTTCAGATCTTTGAGTTCAGCTCATGCAAAACGGGAGCAAAACCGAAAGTGCTGCTTTTATAAAATTTATAGAATGTGTTGTTTTTATAAAAGTTACACCGTAAAAACACACAGTCAAGGTTTTAAAATTAGGATAAAAAGGCTCAATGTGTTCAATGCAATCTTTGTATTTCTTTCTGTTCGGCCCACTTTGTGTCCACATCATAGTGATTGAGTTATCTTCTTGTACTCGCTGGACAAACTTGACATAGCCAGGCTGAGTATTTGATGTGGACTGTGTATTTTGGACTCCCTGAAGAGTTTTCTCCGAGAAATACACAAACAACAGAAAAAAAAAGAAAAAGAAAAAAAAAAAAAAAAGAAATCCTGTCAGCTCCTCGGTCGCTTGTTGCTCTTTCTCACTCCTCTCCTCCTCCTGATGTGGTGTGTATTCTCTCTGCTCCTCAGCTCATGGGAGAGACGGCTTCGCTCTGTCACACACTAAAGTTAGTCAGGACGGGCTGCCAATCTCGTCTCGAGGACCGGCAAGAATATCGAGCGAAATTAAAAGGAGCCCGTGGTGTATCTGAGGTTTAGCCTTCTGCATGAATAACATTCAAATAAGCACGGAGTGCCTCAGGGGTGTTAAATTTGAATGATTTCTGTATATATTTATTTACACATGCTTTGTGATTTTATAAGAATTTAGTTACAACCCCCCCCCCCCAATTTATATGAAAAGCATTTACTTTATAATTAATAGGAACAGAAATAGGCATTATAAACATCCTTAAAAAAAATATGTAGTCAGTGTTGTGGAAATTATATTCCAAACTTTCTTTATATTAAGTTTATGTATGATCTCTGTTAAAATTAACTTTCATGTGTTTTTTGGAAGGAGTCTCCAGTGTCGTCTCTTCAGTGTGTCAGAGGTGAAGCTGTTTCCTAAGTTTTCCATCTTAGGAAAGTCTCCAGGACTTGCTTGGTAATGGGAAAAGCTGACTTGTTTTGTCTTATTAAGGTTAAGAGACTGAAAAAAAAAAAAAAAAAGAGACTCCGTTAAGAGAATGACTGTTTATAGCTCCTATCCATTTTGCGGACGTTCGACAACATTAAACACAGTTTTGTCTTTCTCTCTGTTGGGTGACTAGCGAGTACCCGAGTGTGTGAGTACACTTTTCATCAGGGAGAGTATTTGCACATTTTCTGGTCAGTACACACTGAACCACTGCGCTGTTTGTTCGTCTATATCCAGTCGAGCAGCAGTGACGAGCCGCCCACGGCTAATTCATGAAGTGATCTGGGTGTATTGCGAGTTCGGACACCTGTCGTTTCCATCAATCTTCCTCCACATTGCAACAGGAAAGCGGCTGGACGCAAACCCGCTATTCCTCCTGTCACTGGGTGTCAGTGCGAGCAAATTTGTGTCTGTCTTTTAGAGTTTATAAAGCAAATTGAGCAGAAATATTTGGAGTTTCCGCACTCTGCTCAAACAAAGAGTTGGAAGAAAAAAGGAAATAAAAAGTGTCATCCATCAAGACAAATATGTGAAAAATATCGGTTTTGAAAATGAACTCTCCCTCGCACTTAAACGGTGCATAAATTATCACTCGTTCAAGGCGAGCTCCATCGGATGTCATTCTTCATGTCAGAGCCTAGCAGGTAGCAGTCAAGCTAACGAGTCGCTCCGAAAATGGGCGCAGCTACAAACTGTCAGCGTGACATTTCATTTGGGAATTCATAGTCTGTGATTTTATGATGGCCTCGTCCATTTCAATGAAGGATGCCTGGTGGTCTCATGGCGAGGACTTCGAGAGCTTGAGACAGTCCTGGAGAGAACATGGGATCATTAAGAGTAAGCCAGTAAGCCGAGTTATTGCTACCAGGTGTGTAGCTAGATAATTCGCAAGTAAACACTCTGTTCAACTGCATAACGTTTGTTTACCATTATGTCATTAGACACACAACATTGCTATTAATATAGTGAAGGCATATTTCTGTTTACCCAACTTTCTTATCTGCCTCTGGTGAATTGATGACGGAAGCAGAGCATTTCTTTGATCATAGGTCTATCGGTAGAGGATCTTCTTCATATAATCAGACATGGACAACACTCTGTGTGTGTGTGGGGAGAAATAATCTTTAAATAAATAGCATAGACCAAAGCAATCAGACTATCTAAAGAACATTTTATGAGAATACTCAAACAGAAAAAGGATAAGGGTCTCGCAGTTAGGTGGGACGTTGAGGATATGCCAAGCTTACCTTAAAGCATTTGGCATTAGAACAAGACCATTTGCAACTAAGAAGCTTATGATTTTACAAATATGACAGGTTTTGCTCCAAAACATTAACCAGAAGTAATAGATTTCTCCAATGAATCCCACTCTTATGTCTTATATTGTGTCCATCGAAGGTACAGGAGCAAATTATCTTGTACTCTTGCCCCAGTCATTTGGTCTTCAATAGTCTTCCAAGTTCAAGTTGAAAGAGGTTTGGATTTATGGTTTGTTGCTTTTTCTACGATGGTATCCATGTGAAATGGAATCAAACTGAACCACATTCATTAGAATTTGTACAAATGTGTCACAAGATCAAGTTGGCCAGGGCAGAAAGCGATACAATTTGCTTCACCCGCTGCCAACTTTTCTGGACATTTCTTCCTCTTGGTCCGTTCTTGTTTGCTGTCCATCTTTGGTGTTCATCCGTGTCAGTGTACAGTAACATGGTCCCTGAGCAATTGACTGATTAGAAGCAGGAAACAGTTATAGTGAATTTCTAAACATTCTTGATAGACTCAATTTCCAAAGGTATTGCTAAAAAGCCATCCCACATCTGAACATCACTCCTCTCCTCACCTTTCGTCCCTGACCCTAGGCACTACAGGGAATATCTTCCAGCCAATAATTCATCCCAAACCAAATGTTTACGCCTGTTAGTGCTCCCACACCAGATACTGTATTGACTCAGGATCCGTTGAATCCGCGATTGTTTAGCGCAAATTACAGCTGGCGTGTGGCTATCGCTGCTGCACTGGAATCGGCACTTTTGGGAGGACATGGAAGAACAACAGGATAAATCAATAGAGTCCATGGCTCGGTGGAGTAGCAGACGCCCTGGCGAAGGCGCGGGGAGATACGACAGCTTTTTAATAAGACCCACCATACCTCCAATCAATGTAAAACACCCCCGTCTGCTCTTGAATCAATGTGCAATTTTGATTTTTTTTTTTTTTTTTAAATCCGAGGTGGCCGCAGGAGCTGCCATTGAGGAACACCTGCTCCTACTTGGTTTTTGCGAGACTGTGAATCGCCTGTGTTTGTGGTATAATTGCACGCCTGAGACGAAGTCAAAAGCGAAATTTACACCGCCAGGTGAATGCTGGCGGCGCTGCTAGCAAGTCTGATGGACGACACATCTGCGTGGCGCCTCAATCGAGTCATTGGTGACATTCGGCCCGCAGAATGGAAGGCGTGTATTCGGCGGAACAAAGGCGGTGTGAACGCCGCACACAGTGCACGCTTGTTCGCGAGTATTCCAGATGTTAACGCGGATAGTGACGCCCTCATAAATGCGCATCAATGCGTTTCTGTTCGCTAAGAGGAACCCCTTGTGTCAGAAGAGACAGCGAGAGGAGTGTGTGCATGTGTGACACAGGGACACATCAGCTCCTCAATCGCGCCTGTTTGAGGGACAGAAAATGTGTTGTATTGATGTAACCGAATACGAATACATTATTTAAAATGAACAGATAACGCATTCTAAAAGGATACAAATATAGATAAAACTACAAGGCGTGCTATTCATTTTATTAAGAGAGCTTTAGACTAGAGGTTTGCATCAGGACTGCCATCGAGTTGGAGGTTTTTACTTTCGAATGGATCAACAAGCAACTGGTCAAGTATGAAACGAGTGATCGTTGTTAGGAACAAGCAAAGGCCGCGATCCTTCAGTGGGCCTTGGAAGCTACCTGGTCAGGGTCGTTGTGGTTTAAATTAGGCTAATAGTTTGTTTATGTTTTGGGTCATGGAACTTTCCGAAAATATCACAGGTGGGTATAAAGAAAATTTACAAATGGTGGTTGGGATCTAAAAAGCAGTCTTATCTCTAGTTGTGACCGATAATGAACTGGAGTGATGTAGCTGAGTTTGAGGAACTGTCAGAGCCAGAATACACACAGTACTGACATTTGTACCTCTGGGGTGTTCCTGGTGGCATAATGATAGGGTTCATGTTGACATTTTTCATTAGGCCACACCCACTTTGGGTTTAAATCACTCAGCACAAAGGAGTGTAGTACAGCATAAGAGTAAACATTCTATATATTTTGAAAAAAGAAAAAGAGATAAACGCCTTGGACAAAGCTAGTGAATTCCCCGAGAATAAGAATGTGCCAGATGATTAATTTGATCAGATTCCACTCTTAATCACTCTTTCCTTCTCTAGATCTCTTCCTCTCCTGGTATTGATGCCCGAATCTAAGCTCCAGCACTCTCAGGTAAGGCTAACGGCTGCCTTGTGGCGTGTGGATCCTCTCTCATTTATCTTCTCTTGCTTGGTGACTTGAGCGCAGCGGGCGATACACAGAGGCAATAATTTGGCCCGATCGGCCCTCTGTGCTCTCCCCACCACTACAAATGCCAATCGATGATCATGCAGTAGAGCTATCGACTGACTGGGCCACGTTTCCAAAGACCCCAGTTAATCCACCTCCACACAACTTCCCTCAGTGCCAAGAATTTCTTTTGGAATTCCAAAACAGAATGGCTAGATAAACCTATAGAGAAATAAAATAAAACAGAATTTTTAAAATCAGAAAGCATTAAAACAGCTTTCTAGTCATTGTTCTGTATTCTGTTCAGCTGTACAGTTGAGGTATTTTATCATCATGATTATTCAGTAAAGATGAATATTTAAATGTAAGCCTAAATTTAAAAATATATTTTTAAAAAACACATTATATAGAACAAATTGTATGAATGACTTTTGTGTGTGTGAAATTTTATTTTTTTATTTTTTTATTTTTACAATTATTTATAATTTTTTATGCATACACATTTTTTAATATGCATTAAATGTCTGATGCCTGCATTAAAAAAAAAAAAAAAAACTGTGGTTCACTTAAACATATATATTTTTTTATTTAAACGTGTATATATGAAATAAGCAAGAAGAAACATTTTAAAATAAATAAAAAAAAAAATACTTGCAAAAAAAAAAAAAAAAAGTACTTTATCAACCTACATTAAAAATTTTTGCAAGAAGTGAAATTGCTAAAATATAACCCGCTATATTTAGCTGCTAATGGCCCGTCTGTAAAACCTCAGCGTGATCCTGGGAGGCCATTTGCTGTCCCGCATACACACACAGCATATGATATTGATGGCTGGAGAAGATGTGGCGTTTAATCAGGTTTATTGATCGGGGCAGGTCCGTTCTGACGTAAGGATCGAGAGAAAAAAAAAAAAAAAAAAAGGCCAGTCGGACTCCAGGACTCTCACACCGTTTCCCAAACACACCTACTGCAAACACTGCATGCTTCCGTCCGCTCAATACAGGATTCAATCACTCCAAACCAGTGGGATAAAAGCTTTCACTGCTTTTCCTCTGGCTGTTTCCTGGAGCGATTATACGTCTCTTAATGAAAAGACGCTGTGTGTGTCTTCGCCTGTTAAGATCAGTACCGCTGATTAGTCAGTTTCAGCTCCATTGCTAAACTGCTATATACCTTTCCTAAAAGATTTACTGTAATGTATTGGAAAATAATCAGTAGTGTTTATTTTTATTGTTTCACTAAGATGCCATAATCTGAAGTTTAACTTATTAATAAACCACACATGGAATTAAAAAAAAAAATCTGTCTATAGTTACATTTAATGTATGCAAAACAGATTAGTCCCAGTTATCACTTAAATTATAGTAGCTATAAATAGCCATCCCTTTGCCAGTCTCCTTTTTGTCTCTTTTTTGAACTTAAGAAGATGAACAAAAAAAAAAAAATCAGAAACCGTCCTGAAGACTTCTCCGTGGAGCAAAACTTGAAGTTACAGCTTTACCTCTAATCTGTACAAAAATAAGACATCTCGTCACAATCACATCACTAATTATACTTTTTCCACTTTTTTTTTACCATTTCTTTTTTAACCATTATAGAAATGTTATTATAGAAACGTAGATAACGGAGACAACCAGAAAACAAGCGCATTGATACAAACCCTTGTCTGAGCAGTTGTTAAGCAAAACATCTGACCAATCGAACTTGAGAATTAATTTTTTTTTATTTCTACTGCATCTACCGGGGCCTAGTTAGCCTTAAAGTTAACAACCTGTTAGTTGGACAGCTAATAAAACTACAGTGGTGCTTGAAAGTTTGTGAACGCTTTAGAATTGTCTACATTTCTGTTTAATATGACCTGAAACATTATCAGATTTTCACACAAGTCCTCAATGTAGATAAAGAGAACCCAGTTAAATAAAAGAGACAAAAATAATTCACTTGGTCATTTATTAATTGACAAAAATGATCCAATATTACATATCGGTCAGTGGCAAAAGTATGTGAACCTTTCATTTCAGTACCTGGAGTGACCCCCTTTTGCAGCAATAACTGCGACTAAACGTTTCCGGTAACTGTTGATCAGTCCTGCACATCGGATTGGAGGAATTTTAGCCCATTCCTCCTTACAGAACAGCTTCAGCTCTGGGATGTTGGTGGGTTTCCTCACATGAACTGCTCACTTCAGGTCCTTCCACAACATCTCAAGTGGATTAAGGTCAGGACTTTGACTTGGCCATTCCAAAACTTTAACTTTATTCTTCCTTAACCATTCTTTGGTAGAATGACTTGTGTGCTTAGGATCGTTGTCTTGCTGCATGACCAACTTTCTCTTGAGATTCAGTTTATGAACAGATGTCCTGACATTTTCCTTTAGTATTTGCTGGTATAATGCAGAATTCATTGTTCCGTCAATGATGGCAAGCCGTCCAGGCCCAGATGCAGCAAAACAGGTCTAAACCATGATATTACCACCACCATGTTTAACAGACGGGATAAGGTTCTTATGCTGGAATTCAGTGCTTTTCTTTCTACAAACATAACGCTTCTCATTTAAACCAAAAAGCTCTGTTTTGGTCTCATCTGTCCACAAGACATTTTCCCAACAGCTTTCTTGTTTGTCCACGTGACCTTTAGCAATGAGCAACAGTGTTCTTTTTGGAGAGCAGTGGCTTTCTCCTTTTAACCCTGCCATACACACCATTGTTGTTCAGTGTTCTCCTGATGGTGGACTCATGAACATTAACATTAGCCAGTGCAAGAGAGGCCTTCAGTTGCTTAGAAGTTACCCTGGGGTCCTTTGTGACCTGGTCGACTATTACACGCCTTGCTCTTGGACTGATCTTAGTTGGTCTTAAATTTCCTCCATCTGTACACTATCTGTCTTACTGTGGATTGATAAACTCAGAACGCTTTAGAGACGGTTTTGTAACCTTTTCCAGCCTGATGAGCATCAACAACCCTTTTCCTGAGGTCCTCAGTAATCTCCTTTGTTCGTGCCATGATACACTTCCATAAACATGTCAACACTTTGATAGATCCGTGTTCTTTAAATAAGACAGGGTTCCCTCTCACACCTGATTGTCGTCCCGCTGATTGAAAACACCTGACTCTAATTTCACCTTCAAATTACCTGCTGATCCTAGAGGTTCACAGACTTTTGCCGCTGACAGATATGTAATATTGGATCATTTCTGTCAATTAATAAATGACCAAGTGAATTATTTTTGTCTCTTTTATTTAACTATATAGATAACTTTTTTATCTACTTCGAGGACCTGATGATGATATTTAAGACAATCCTAGAGGGTTCACAAACTTTCAAGCACCACTGTAGCTAACTGGTCACTGTGTCCACAACGACGCACACACTCACATGGACCATTTACACACAGATGAATGTATACGCAATCCAGTTTGTCTGACATGACTGATTTAATACAT
>JAOVYU010000015.1:5183592-5196092 GCA_025674565.1 Synodontis membranacea | reverse complement strand
ATGACCGAGTTAGACACATTACTATTAACTTAGTACTAAATGCGCATATTTCTATATAATACATACCTCGATATACTGTACACGACTAATTTTGCACCTTTTTAAAGAACTGAAACTCATTTTCTCCCCAAGTTCTACCAACTAGCAAGATCTCCCTTGTCATGTAATATCTAACTAACTGGCTAACCCATGCTTCCTTCAAAACGTGAAGTCAGGCATTGCAAATTCCCTGCTGCTCGTGCAACTTCACAAGACAACAGAAAACCGAAGGAATAACTACCTGAGTTACTTCCTATACAGTACAAGAAGTGGCTAGCACAGCTCTTATCCATAAAAGAGAAAGGATTGCCATGCTTTCAACCCCAAAAGCAGGACCAATTATTCTCTTGGAAATGTCTGGGGCATCTTCAGGAATCAGACAAATGAATCAAAACCCAAACAAGGGGAAACTTCTGGTGATAATTGGAGCTGGAGCAGGAACTTCTTCAGGACCAGACGAGTCTGGGTGCTGTCAAAAGGTTCATCCTTCACTGTTAGACCTCTGAAGCATCTCATTTTCTACAGTATAGTGGTCAAAAGAAAATGGCTATCTCTAGTCAGGGCTAGTCATTTCTCTGCGTACTCCTGAGCAAGAATCTCACCCTCTCGTGCTCTTCAAGCTTAGGAAGAACAGATTGCTGATTCTAAAGGATCAAGCAGGCAAGAGAGTATTGAAAGGTGACGGAATCCCCAGCCGACCCGACAGGGGAAAGTCTACAGAGTCAAAGACTGGCATCAAGAGAGACAGACGACACAGTTTACTGGAAACCCCACTTGAAGGTGCGAACACTATTCCGTGGTTTTCCCTGGTGGCATTTGGAGCAATTGAATCAGTCCACCTGAAGACGAACCTGCTGATGTTTTCGCACAGTGATTCTTGTCTCCTGTATCAAGTGAGCGCGTCCTTCTTGGGCGAATTATTGAAGGACACTAGTGCGAAAAAGTAAATGTATTTTCTGGGACAGCAGGAAAACAATTCATCGAGTAATTAGGGGAACAGAAACAGGAAACTCCAATGAATCGACGAGGGAGGAGGCAGAGCCAAATCCAGAACTAAAACACAAGCACGAGGCGAAAGTGTGATTTTATGACCGACGGCTATTTCTTTTGATTCTTAAACATAGTGAATATGACTGGTAGTTAAAATTGTCCTATATTCATAGGGCAACTAAAATCCATAATTTACAGGATAGACCGCACGTGAAACATATTAACAAGACCCCGTATCCTCCCATGCCTTGTAGCAAATCAGTGAAAGTATCAGAATCATGACCCAAATGGCTCAAAACGCCTGTATTGGTTACTTTTACTGGACCCAAAAATATTAATAAGGATATAAATGAAACTATCTGAACCTGAGCTCCTGAGCTCATATTACTTCGTGAACTATTTTGGTTTACATGAGCAATTCTCATATTTGTCTCTCGTGCCTAAAAGCAATATGACCAGTGAGAAGCCGATCTAAAATAAGTTCCTGTTTACCCTTCTGGTCCGCACGTGGCCGAACCGCAGCGCCGCGTATGAGATTAATAATTCAACGCTTTCATATTAGTTCACACCTTAGCCAAGACACCACTGAATTATTCATGTAGATAATATAAAATAAGCAAAGCATTTGTCACATTTATAGGAGATAAAATATACTGTGGGAAGCCGAATCAAAGTTAGGCAAGGACGGAGCCCTGTGGCTACAAAATTCACAGAGCGGGTCAGAGGAGCTGCTTTAGGATCAGAATACATCTATCTTTACAGCGATTGTGGTGACGAGCGCAGATCTGAGGTCAGTGTTTTCAATTTGTAATGCTTTGTGAATCAAAGAGACTGGCTCAGAGTCTCTGGACACACGGTTGGATTTCTTTTTTTTTCTTTTTTTTTTTCTTCGCAGGTGATTTTGCCTCCATGTGTATATTCTGCTCAATCATGAGTGACCAACTAAACGAGCCCTACAGAGGTTTCCTTTTCTTTGTTTTGTTATTTTTGTCTGTAACGAAAGCTGATGGGGGGGTGGGGGGGAAGAAGGTAAAAAGCAGACGGGCATAACGCAGCACTTGTGTGTGTCCGATACATTTTCACCTCCTGAAAATTCTATTTTTCACGGATAAATCAAGCCCAGAAGTGACACACACACACACACACACACACACAGACACACCACACCACACGTAGCTTCCCCTGCCCATCTCCTATTGGAAATCCCAGCAAAACAAGCATAATACTCTGCACAAAATGGATCAAGAAAACATACAATTATCTCTAAAAACTGGAACAGATTTTTTATTAAATTAACCTTATTAGTGCATTATGGTAAGCAAATGCCAAAAAGGGGGCCTGCTCATTTGCATTAAGATAGATTTTTCAGGTTGGCTGCACGATTTAATTAAAGAAAAGATTAAGAATCATTAGAGGAGCCGCCGTACCTTGCCTAGGCGAGCTCTCCACAGGCTCAGGTTAATACACACACAGATGGTGATTTTGTAACTGTTGAATGGCTCCAGCAGAATGAGAATGATCCTATTAGTTTCCAGGGGAAGAGGAGAGAAAGAGAGAGAGAGAGAGAGAGAGAGAGAGAGAGAGAAAGAGAGAGATGGGAGAAAAAAAAGAGGCACAGGGAGAAAATGTTGCTCAGTGGAATCGCTTTCTTGTTCGCTTTCAAAATGACAAGGTGTTCGCATGGGTGTTTAACGAGCCCAAATGTTCAATTCAGCTCATAGATGAAGGTCTGGAGCCCGTTGTGGGGTCGTGACCCACCTCTGAATGGTTTCTGTGTGCAAGAAGACAGGTGAGAGCAGCTCTGCTGGTAAGTGCGGAACAGATCGGTGGATTTTTTTCATTTTTGTTGCTGTGTTTAAGCCTAAGTGTCTGCACTGACTTCCTACATTACAAGAGCAAAATCTCGCCTTTCTCCTGACTACATTTTCAAACATCATTCAAACGACATTTCTTTGTAATCATATATTTGTAAAGTCAGATGACCGTTTAGCCTCAAAGCTTCAAAGTCTTTCGAAAATTCTTAACAAAAGGTGCCAAAATTTACGGTAAAGCCAGAGCATTTATGTTTTTTTCATGCCTTCCTACGATGCCACGATAGTGATCATTCATTTCCTATGTGAACACAACACGGATCAGTGATTCTGATGACAGTGGCATGTGATAGCGCAACAAGCAGGGTTGCCAGGTCTCAGCAACATTTCCAGGCCAACTGTATCTCAAAAGCCATGTAAAGCGCTCAAAAGTCATGGCAGGAAAAGAGAGATGCGTTTTCCTTCTTTTTCTCAGTCTTTGCACAAGAAGTCAGTTCACCATGGCCTGCACGCATTTCTGATTTGCAGTACCTACGGTACGTGTACAATGCCCTTTTTTATCATAGCCTACTACAACTGTTACAGGATGTATGGCATTTTGGAAGTTTTCTTTGAGTTTACGCATCAAACAGTAAATGAAAAATAATTGCATGTACAAACCCCTGCTGTGAATGGGGAACTAAAGAAACACTGGACCGCACAAGCCATAGATTTGGTCTGAGGACTCAATAGAGCAAGTCTGATGGATTTCTTGCTTTACTACTGCGTTATAAGTAAATTGCATAGATTGCCAGGGTTGCCAGGGTCATTGTTTTTGCACCAAACTGGACTTGTTGAAGAATAATGTTCCATATGGAAAAAGCAAGTCCATTGGGTGGTCATTTTTGTGGGCTATTTAGAAACTGCTTGTGGCCAACTGATCATATTTTTAAAGCCAACAATTGTTTATGCAATCTCTGGCTAAGGTACAGAAAAGGTAAGCAGTGACAATCTATCTCCGACGTAGAGAACAATTTCTGTTGCAAGATAAATTGCAAAAAAAGGGTTTCCTCCTACAGTCAAAAGACATGTCGATTAGGTCAGCTGGCTACCCTAAATTGGACATAGGTGTGAATGTGAGTGTGAAAGGTCTCTTTGTCTTAGCCCTGTGATAGATTGCCGTCCTGTCCAGGGTGTACCCCACCCCTCATCAGAAGTCATCTGAGATTGGACCCAGCTTGCCTTGCAACCCTGACTGATAAGTTGTATAGATAATGGAAGGTAACTGTTCGCTGCACACCCACAACACACAAATAACAAGCGAATTGGTACTTTCAGATATGAACGTAGGGTCTGAGACGTAATCTAGGGTCCGTTTGGGTGGCCAGATGTTATTTCATTTCAGTTTGGCTATACTTCCTGAATGTTTGTTCCATTTCTTTCAATTACTAACAATACTTGGCTATTACAAAATTTTGTAATGGTGTATTTTGAACATAACAGTTCCGGAAAATAAAATGTTGGGAAAAGCTGAAAGGTGTAGAGCGGAAAAAAAAAAGTAGGAAACCATCAATCTATCCATCCATCCACCTCTCCTTGAGGGTTCAAGGAATTAGGTATGCAAATCGCTCAGGGAGGGATTTGGTAAAAGCATGGGGACACTGAGAGAGAGAGAGAGAGAGAGAGAGAGGGGGAAAGGTTGAGAAAGAGAGAGAGAAGCTCCCACATCCCTGCATTAATCCTTCAGCTTCGCTCTGGCCGGGAAGAGAGAGCAGTAACTCAGGCATAAAGGAGGCAGTCATGTGTGTCTCGGCCGCATATTACCGCCGGCACCTGCCTCACACAAATGAGCACGGAATAAGGCTGATGCAGGGGCAGGGAGGCGGTGTCCCTCTCTCTCTCTCTCTCTCTCTCTCTCTCTCTCTCTCTCTCTCTCTCTCGTGCCCTCCTCTCGCTCCCTCTTCGCGCTCCCTCGCGCCCTAATCAGAGTGCATTGAGGCGACGGCAGGTGCTTGGCAGGTGCAGGCAGACAGATGTGTGCGGCTGGCAGGCCCCGCACTGTACAGGTGTGAAAGACAGCCTACACCCTAATTACGCCTCTAAATGCTTTAATTTCTGTGTTTCAATATTGATTGCTACCTTTCTGCTCCTCTTTCCCTGCGGAATAGGCGGCACCCGGGGCTGCTATTTACCCGAGATTCACATCAGCGTTTTACAAAGCTTTATTTTTATGCCCCTTCTTTTCTCTCTCTTCTTTTTTTTTCCTCCCTCATCCAGAGAGATAATGTTTGGTTTCTTTTCCTGTGCCGGAGACCGGCGTCTTTAGAATTGTGCGGCGAGAGAGGAAACATCAGGCACGTGCACGTGGAAAGAACGGGGCGAGCCTGAATGCATCTGAGTGCTCCTGTATTTTGATCATTCACTAGTGGCGCGGCAATCAGCGCTGGAGCTTTTGTATGGATGCAGATGGAGCTTTGTCTGGTCAGGAATGGAGAGGGTGCCTGTTTATGTGCGTTCCTCTCTGAAACATCCGGGAAGAAGACGCACCACTTGCTCGACGTACCTGCTTTGTCCTCCCCACACTTGAACTGAGAGTAGGAGAACGAGCGAATGTGTTCAATATTTCTCATTTTCTCTTGTGTGATCAATTAGTCTGTGTGAGAATCATGCTGGATGGAGATGCAGGCAGGGTTCGGGCCTGTTGTCTGCCAGTGCAAGGTGACAGCTGGCTCTCCCAGGCGGCCTGACATTCGAGATTCGAGTGCATCAACTCTGGGGAAGGAAGGTGTACAGGACAGAGAGATGAACGGAGTGTCAGGTCTTCATGCTGGTCAGTGAATCAGGGCTCAACCTGAGCTGATGAGTGTGTCCCTGTCCATATGGCCTCCCTTCTCACTCTCACTGCACTATATTGATTTTCAGGGAGGAGGACCAGTAGCTTCTTCAACCCCTGGGGAGACCTGGTCAGATGTCCTAGACACTATGTGCTTGTACATGTATTTAGTTACATTCCAAACGCAACCACGTACAAATGCAGTAAACAGTAAAGAACATAACAGTGCACACGGTTGTTTTAAAAATTACTCCCATTTGGCTATCTTTACTCCCCCTACAACTCAAACAATTGTCCTGAAGAAGTGCCCTTTAGACACATAGATAACTACAATTGTTATGCATATTCTTGTCTAATTATAGCTAAGATGAGTTAAGGTGGGGCTTCCAGAGTTGTCAGGAAATATCAGAGAATATAAAACACCTATACAACTGTCAAATCATTTTAGATTCATATGTTGATTGGTTCATCTGTCATTTTTTAATGTTTTTTAAGATTTTATTATTATTTTTTTTTTTAGTGGGGAAAGACAAGATCTCTATTTTGTATTTTGAGTGATAAGTCCAAAGTTAAAGTGAATCCTATGAATAAAGTACGTGAAGAATGGCAGGATGGCATTCTTACCTCTACGTACAGTAGAACAAATATCCTAAAGACTGAAGACTTATCTCTTTAGTAAACACTTACTTTTCTCTTCTACCATTGCACCGACTCCAGTGTACCTAGGTTTTAGTTTTTATTCTTAGACCACCTATTTGTACTAGCGTGAAGATGTTTTTTGACCAAGTATTAAATGCACTTCTGGATAAGGGTATCTGCTAAGAACGTCAAATATACTTTCTTTCCAGGTGTGTAAAAAAAATAAAATAAATAAATAAATCAGGTTTTCACTTCCGTCCCTTCACAACCTCTTGAGACAGCTTGAGTTTGGACAATCAACATCTTTTGGCATGATATGAAATGCATCGTCAGTACCTGGGGACATTCCCTGATGCAGTTGGTAACCCGAAACCCGGCCCCTGCATCCCCACGCTGACGGACAATCGATTGACCAGGGAGGTATAAGTCCTGATTTAGCACCAAGCCCCATGGCTCTACAAGAAGCACAGGATCAGGTTTTTACGATTCTTTTCATTTTCCTTCCATCATTTTGTTTCATCCCGTATTCTGGGCATTGAGTTTCATTTCCATTGATTTCATTAGATTTCCATCCATCTTCCACAGAGGTAAGCTTGCCGTCGATTGCGATATGGATCGGATGGAGTATCTAGAGGTAACAAGCGCTGCCGTGTTCCCAATATGTTCAGCGTTAATTAGCTACGTCATTCCAGTGTTTTGGGTGTTGCATTAATTTTTGCAAAAGGATTGCACCATGTCTGTGTCTCTTTCTTCAGGTGCTACACCTCAGAGACCACCTTTATTAGGAAGCTGTTGAAGTAATCTGGCTTCAGCGCCATGGTGTGTAATGACTTCAGCTTCAGGCCCTGAGGTGATCACAGTTTTAGCACTTTCCTGAGCTGTGCTTGAAAGCTTCAGCTAAGACAGCAGTGTTAAAATGAGAGGTGTGTGTGTGTGTGTGTGTGTGTGTGCATATGCAGGTTTCAGCTGTGAAAGCACTGCCAAAAACAGCAGACCCTGATCTGTTCATTACATCAAATTAAATAAGCAGAGGTTAAAGAGTTAAGCTCTCAGCATTTGTAATGTTGAATCGACATGAATTGAGTGAACATGAAACCACCTTCATATACCGTCACATATGTATGCTCCAGTACTGCAGGTGGCGCTATTAAAATGACTTGAAAAGACTTTCCGTGCTGCAAGGTGTTGACAGCAAAAACTCCCAGAAACAGAGGTTCTAACCAAGACCATTAAATAATGGAAGGTTGAAGATGTTGAGTTTAACATGCTACTCATACCATGTGCAATTCTCAGAATTAATCAGCTTGGACACGCCTCGTATAAACAGGCCAATCACAGGCTTAGTCAGGTAGCATGCCCATAAGCGGAATTTGTCTAGCTAGCAAGTGTAGTCTCCACAAGACATCCGTTTGTCCAGTCATATTGTTCGTGGAAGCCAGCAGAAGTATTATCTCTGTATTCCACGCGCTGGGTCTTTTAGCCATTATTAATTATAAGAAAATATTAGATGCTTTTATTCACTTTTGCTACCTATTGCTATAGGTCATCATATCCGCTACTTTTAAAGAAACAGGTTAATGTGGAAGCCAATC
This sequence comes from Synodontis membranacea, assembly GCA_025674565.1. NCBI lineage: Eukaryota > Metazoa > Chordata > Actinopteri > Siluriformes > Mochokidae > Synodontis > Synodontis membranacea. Next base: position 5,188,209 of record JAOVYU010000015.1, on the reverse strand, counting down.
ATGTCATCATCTAGCCCAGACATGGGCAAACTATGGCCTGCGGGCCACATCCGGCCCGCGTAGTGATTCAATACGGCCCGCCGAGGGAACCACCCCCCCCCCCTTCCCGTCGGAGATTTTTCGGCGAAATTATAAAATCGGTATGGTCGGTTCCGCCCCCGTCAGCCGTCGGAGATTGTCAGTGACAATATATGATCGGTACCAGGACAAAAACTTCCCCGCACCTCCTAGCGCACACAGCAACACCCCCCCACCACCCCCCGGTCGGAGATTGTCAGCGAACACATGTGATTGGTACCATGCAGAAACATGCAAGCGGTACCAATACCCCCACCGTCGGAGATTGAGACCCCCAGCTGTCGAATGTAAAACACAAATGTGGCCCGCGAGTCAAAAAGTTTGCCCACCCCTGATCTAGCCTAAAAAAAAAACTTAGCCTAAACTATAAACTGTAAGCTTAGCTAACTACATAAAAAAGTATCTTCAGCATCAAGTACCTCCTAAAATGAAAACCCATATTACAAGAGTAACCCCCCCCCCCCCAATGTATTTCCTTTTCTCTTGTTCTGAGGTTAATTAAGTTTTAGATATTCAGGGTTTCATGAGTCATGCTACATTATACGCACCTAGCATCTTGGATTAGCAAAAACATGCATTTCTTCATTTAAAATAGTCAACAATATCATTTATTTTTTTAAATAATTTTTTTTATTTCTTTGATGGCAATATGTGCATGTTGCTCTTAAGTTAGTAACAAGGTTGACAGGATAGAATTTAGCATAGAATTAAACAGGTTTAGCATAGAATTAGCAAATGCACAAAACAGGGTTAAGTAGCATCCACGCTAATGACATAAGCACATTAAATTATGAAGTTTCTTTTCAATGTATGTATAGTTCAGGTAGTAAAGTGACCAGGCCGGTCAGAATATAGATACAATGAAAATAAAGGAGATAGATTGAGAATAGAGAATAGAAATTATTCTTCTTGTGAACATTCTAGAAATTTGGATGATGCAACTTCCTGTTGGAACGAGCCAAATATTTCATAGGGGTGAATGTGCAGAGGTAACTTTTTCACAGCCTATAATCGGTTGAGTCGTGACAAACCATGCTTCTAGGGTAAGGATATGACAGCACTAAAAATAATGAGATTTTTATTTATTTTTTTTAATGGTATTTTAATTATTACGTTTCAGAGTCAAGTGTAGTTATAGTTGAAAATGTGCAGTTTTCCGAGTGCTGTAGAGGTTTGATTTTTAGCAAGTTTTAGGTTATTTACCTGTGCTTAAATGTCTGTATATATTTCCACCCACGGACCACTTTATTAGGAACACCTATACCCCTGATCATTCGTACAATTATTCAATCAACCAGTCACGTATTGAAAAAAATCGTGCAGTTACAGATCAATCAAAATTGGGGGGGCATGATCTTAGTGACCATCGCATGGTTGTTGGTGCCAGATGGGTCGGTTTGAGTGTTTCAGAAACTGCTGAGCTACTGGGATTTTCACAAAGACTAGCGTTTACACAGAATGGTGCAAAAAACAAAACAAAACAAAAAAGCATCCAGTGGGCAGCCGTCCTGCAAGTGGAAAGAGTAAAGAGATCTGACGAGCTCTGACAGAGATCGCTAAAATAACCACTTTTTACAACCGTTGTGAGCAGAAAAGCATCTCAGAACGCACGACGTTAAACCTTGCACTCCTGTCAGCCAAGAACAGGATGTATAGTAGTGAACGACTGAGGAAAACGGACCAGGTGATATTTTTCCCAGTCTTCAATCGGTCCAGTTTCAGTGAGCCTGGGAAGCTAATGCTAACGCTACAGTAACAGGGCTGGGTTCAGAAAGCCTCTGCGTTTAAAGCAATCCCCTAAAGGCAATGTTTTACTTATCTTTCCCCACGTTGTATGTTTTACAGTTTGGCAGAGCTCTTAATGCCACATAATGAGCCTGAAATCCATTAACGAACCGCATGTAGGCTACACTGGTGATAAGGATCGGCGTCTAGGATTCTTTGTTTGGTGCATTTCTTTCCATTCTGGTCATGGAAACAAGGGAAGAACAGACAGCACTGTGTCAAGTGTGAGGGTGTGTGCGTGTGTATGCTTGTGCGGTTTTAATAGTAATTAATCTCCATAAGGCGACGAGACGCCTAGGTAAGATGGCTGCAAATTCAATTATCTGTATGCAGAGTGCCATTTCTGGGCTGAAAATATGCAGCCTCTATTTTCTCAGGTTCACATTAGACACCTGAGCCTCTTTCGATGAGAACCTGAGAGGAGGCTCATTTTCACACACACACACACATACACACACACACACACACACACACACACACTGTGTCTTTACACCTTCCTTTCTGCATTTTGTATCTTCAGATAAAAGTAGGTTCATATGTGATTGAAGTGCTAGGCATGCTTCATTTTATTTCTCAGGAAATGCACGCAGAACCACGTTTGTCCACTTCATCCTCTTTCTCGCTTTACGTCAAACGTTCATGCTGTCTTTGTGTTGTCCTGTGCCATCCTGATATTTCCAGAAAGTGTCATTTTAAGGCAATCTTACTGGAATCAATAGATTTATCACGATTTTCTCTTTGTCTGGAGATGCTCTGCTTCATTTATTTTAGCCGCGTAAACGAATTTACGTCGCGGGAAATGACATCAGTCCGGCTTGCATTTCCAGCAGAAATAGGCCAGATGGATTTATTTGTTGTCGTTTGCTTTCGTTTAAACTTAGTTATTAATGATCGTTTTTACCGGACGCTGCATGGTCTGTTTTCACCGTTTTCGGGATCTTCCCTTGATGTTTATAGATCGTCTGTGGATGTTTATCGGATAATGAGTGGTGTTGTTATTGGTTTAAAGCAGCAAACTGGTCATGTTTTGGCTCAATTACATTCGATTTTGAAAAGTCATGGATCAATAGTGGAGGAGTCATGGATCAATAGACCGAGAACTCACCCTACCTGCTCCCGATTTTGCTGCGTGTTCCTGGATGTGTACTCGTCTTTGTAATTGACATCTGCTCTTCAATGGAGTCTTAAAATGGATTTTTATATAATCTTCTTTCCTACATCACCCACAATGCCTTTCAACTACCTGCTGATAGTGGTGCCAGTGGGATCTAGCTCTCCCTTAGACTCTCCCTAAGAAGAGCGATGCGGCAGCGCTTTAGTCCTTTATACTTTCACTATTATCAGGTCAGGTTGCAAAGCTTCAAGGTTTATATTAATTGGACTGTCAACAGCATCATGCTTGGCGTCTTGTAGATCAATAACTAGCTGAGCCGAATCTATGTTGTAACTGCGTTGCATTCTGGGACTTTGAGTGCATCGACACTCCGTGATGTCAACAAGGTACACGCAGGAATGACAAAAACACAACACCAACCAATAAACCGTGTGTGTGTGTGTGTGTGTGTGTTTTGTGGCACTGCTATTCTAATCTCTGTACATGCAGATGCAATGTATGATAATAAATACACCAGACCATTAAAGACAATGTATGCAAATTTATACACGTGTGTGCTGTTTATTATTGCATGTGTGTGTGTGTGTGTGTGTGTGTGTGTAGGTGGGGCTTGGTGTATTGTGATGACTCCCCATGCTCGTTTCGGTTAGCATGAGCGAGCAGCGTGACGACGCCAGACCTTCCCAAACCTTCCCATAAATCACAGCACTTTTAATCACACCTGCCACTTCTTCTCCTCCCGTCTCCTGTCCTTCGGCTCTCTCTGTCCACTCTGTCCACTCCCTCGCCTTGAGTTGTTCTATGGGCCATTTGCAATAAATGTCATGACGTATGAGAGAGAGAGGGAGAGAGAATGAGGAGGAGGAGGAGGAGGAGGAGGAGATGGGAGCCAATTAAGGGAGGAATTAACATTAACATCAGAAGATGACATGAAGGTGTCTCATCTACGTCTCTCAGCTGGAGGAGGTCTTTGTCCCCAGGGTCTGTCTCTCTCTTTCTCTTTTTGTTCTTCATCTGTCTCTCTACCTTTCTGTCTGACTTTCTCACTTTCTCGCTCTTACTTCCCCTCTCATTCAGTCAGTATTGCATAAATTCAGTCTCTCTTTCTCTCTCTCTCTGTCGTTCTTAATCTCTGTGTCTCTCTGTGTCCCTCTGTATCTCTGTCTGTCTTTCTCTTGTTCTGTCTCACTCTTTCTCTGTGTGTCTGTGCTTTATTATTTCTGACTGTCTGTGTCTGTCTGTCTGTCTTCCCTCATCTGTTTCATTCTCTCTCTCTCTCTCTCTCTCTCTCTCTCTCTCTCTCAGTATTGAAGTTATTCCAATTAGATTTTTTGCATACTGAAGATATATGATTAAAATAAAATCTTGTGTCGACTCTGTATTACTTGAAAAAGGAAAGAAGCAAAAAAATTCAAGTAGTAAAATGAAAGAATCAGTAAAGAGAAACAGATAAACACAAAAGAGTGCTGTGTAAAGTGAAACTGGAGAATTATTTAAGTATAATTAGCTTCTGTGTGGCATTAATAATGACTGGATGCTCCTCACAAGGGTAATAAGACAAACGTGTGTGTGTGTGTGTGTGTGTGTGTGTGTGTGTGTGTGTGTGTGTGTGGGTGTGTGTGTGTGTATATGTGTGATGA
>JAOVYU010000015.1:4994940-5008152 GCA_025674565.1 Synodontis membranacea | reverse complement strand
CAACCCCCCCCCCCCCCCCCCCCCCCCCCCAACTGTGCTTTCTCATTTCCCTTCGTATGTGACTGCTTTACTCGGAATTAGCATGGTCTTAACAAGGCAGGTAAATTGTTCATTAGGGTGTAGGTAAGGAGGTGGGGGGGGGTGCTGGGAGTGAAGAGGGGGAGGTGGGGGGCACAGGAAAAGTGAGAAGAACAAACAAGTCGAGGCATTTGTTCACAGTGTAATCTACACATCAATTATCCTGCTGCGCTAATTAGCACCTAGCCATACCCCAGGTACCCGGCGCTCACACAAGCTCCAGCTTTCATGCCCCTGATCAAAAAAGAAGCAGATTGACGGAAACACAGGGAGAATAAACCCATGGGCTGGTAGAGGGAAGGTAAGAGAGGAAAGAAAAACCTTAGATCAAAATTTCCTTTTCTACATCCTGAGATCCATTGTGGAATCCCGCCACAGCTCGAGTGAAAGGAATCTACTCAATTATGTAAGGGGACATGCATATCACATATTGTGTTCTCAAGAAGAAAATTGGTGTGTTATTTTTGTGCCAATGCCAACGTTTGCTAGTGCTTGGAAAATTCATACGAATATGTATAAATTCAGATTCAAAAATTGTCTCTGCAAAAAAAAAAATAAATAAATAAATAAATAAGTGTCCAAATGTGAGCGGAGTCGCGCTTTCAGAACGGCGAGATGGATATGAGGGCCTTTGTCATGCTAACGGCCTCTGTTGTGCAATAAACGTATAGGGGGCCGTTTTGTTTAACTGGCCTGCCTGAAGATTAAGCTTTAGAAAGGTGCGTTTAGCATGTGAAAGACCAGCAGGAGGTTCCCCCTCAGTATGCTGTGTGCTTGGGGGGGACTGTCTCAGGTCGTCAGCACTGAGCTGGAAACCGCAGCTCTTCTCTGTGAGAGAGAGGTGGCTCTTCGCAGCAGCGGCTAATTAAATATGTGGTGTGTGTGTGTGTGTGTGTTTGTGAAGCAGGCGGTGAAAAGGTAGGTGATACAGAAGAGGGGGAGGGAGCAAGAAAAAAGCACAAATGATGCTGACAAAACTGCTCCGTTTGTGTTTACACGCACCTGCTTCATGCATGAGTAATAAGATTCAGTAAGAACTTCTGTTTGGCTGGTGCGCTGAGGTTTTTCTTAGCGCACACTTTCGCAAGATTCTTTTTCTTCATAGAAGAAGCCGGTATGTCGGCAGTGCATCAGTGGGAGTGCACGAAGGTGTTGTTGTAGAAGATAAGATGCTGCCATGAATGGCTTGGCTTTTTGAAGGTTACCAGGGGCTGTGGCGCGTTGGATTGGCTCAGAAGTAGATGTTAATTTGGATGTGATATTGTGCTAGAGGTTAGTAGGGTGTGTCGAAAATTTTGTTGAGGTAAGAAATGGTTGTTCGAAACAACTGTGTCAAAACGAAGAGTAAACGTGGTGCTGTAGTTAAGGTAATAAGTGATTTGATAGATGTTAGGATGCTTGTGGTACCATAGTGGAGGTTGATAAAATGACATTTGCTGATGGACTTAAGAAATTGGTAGGAGTAAAGCAGTGGGGCATCAGCTGGGCTACTCATCAGAAGATTACTATTTCAAATCCTGGCACCTAAACATCCTAAACTGCCTTAAACTGCAACTGTTGGGCCCTTAAGCAACCTTCATCAGTTTGGGCAGGTTAGCAGGGTATTTCCTTGAGTAACAAATTCAGAGGTTAACAGGATTTGGGACATAAGTTAAGCTAAGCCTAACCTGTTAGATGTCGACAAGATATAAAGTGCACAAGTGCTGCTTTTATTCAAGTAACAACTCTGAGTATAACAAATGGTAGAATAGATGTTAGTATGGACATATTCTCACGTTGGAGGTTAGCTGAACTGTTGATATGCATAAGCATATATGTTCTAACAAACTGTAGGTCAGCAAGGCATGCTTGTCTGCTTTTGTTCAGATAAGAACTGGAATGTTGACAGGGTATAGGGAGAGGGATGTGTTGATCTGGTTAGTTGATGGTATCATAAATGTGTTACCATGTTGGAGGAAAGAAAGGTAAAAATATATTGGTCATGTTCAGGTAACAACTGGTAGGATGTAGGGTGAAAGTTGGTTTTGATATTAGTGATACATGCTATCGTGTTGTAAGGTAAGTGTATGCTAGTCTGGTTGTTGTTGTTATTATAAAATGGGTTATCATTCTGCAGGAAAGAAGTGTGTAAGGTTAATCAGTGTTGGTTTGGTTCAGGGGACAATTGGGAGGATAGGGTTTAGAGTACACTCACACTACACAATTGTCTATGTCGTAGCATGGGCTCATTGGGGAGTGTAACAGTGTCAGGTGCGGTTGGCTTGGAGTGGGAGAACTCTGGGGCTCCTGGATTCTCCAGGGCCTCATTTGCTGATTGGAGAGTGGAGGTAGCAGGATGAAAAGGGGCTGTTTCCTGCTGCTTGTTTGATACCTGGTGGGGAAGCTATTCAGGTGACAAAGATCCAGCCTGGTAGGGGGGGAACAGATGTGCTTTACTCCCTCATTAGCATTTGAATGAGCTGCTCAGATTGGACTGGCCAGGGGGGCTGAGCCCCTCACCTGGATAGTCCCCCTCTGATCTTTACACCATCTGCGGACTTCTGCCCCCCATCCTCACATCGAGTTATCCCCCAACACACACACTGATCTGACCTCCTTTAAACCTTCTCCACGCCCCTACTGACCCCCCTAGGCTTCAGGGCTGGCAGAGTTTTATGACACTAATCGACCTTCGTCAGCCAGGAGCGCAGATGCTATTCAGAAAAATGTGCCTTCGCACCGATTCCGGCCTCTCATTGTGCTCAAAATGTATCGGGAACATTCGGCTCCACAGTAAGTCCCCAGACTTCGAACTGGTTTCGTTTGAATTTGGAAGATCTCCAAAATGGCATCTTTACCAGCCAAGCCCTGTCTCATTTCTTAAATAAATTCTTGGCTGAAACACTTTTTAAACAAATGTGTTTTCTTCATTCATATGCACAAAGATACATCTTCAGTATTCCACAACATAAAGTTGATGAATTAAACTTTCCTTTCATTGGTTCTGCCAGAAAGTGTTTTAGGGCCGAGCATTAGTGATCCGACCGTAAATAACCCCACCTGCGCATATTTAATGGTCTTTCCCAAGCCTATGTTGTTTCTGTGTTTGTTCACACTGACATTCTCATTTGCCACTTCATCGCTTGGCCGTGGAGCTTGTAGAAAAAAAAGAAAAAAAAAAAGCACGCTAGGACACACATTTTGTTATTACATACCTCTGTGTTTTGATTGGTCAGGAGTCAGTGACGGACTGATAATGTTGATCTTCAGGTGCTCTCTCAGTGTTCCTTAGATAAATGTTGGAGCCCTTCGAAAGGTTGTTCTGAGCCGTTTGAGGAGGAATGCGGAGCAACCTTGACCAGCTCGACGTGTTATTTTCACCCTACCTTATCTCCGAGACTGCTCAGTAGTTTAGGCTTCTTGTAGAAAAAAAAGGTGTTTAAAAGTATGTGGGAAACAGAAAATGGGCTTTTGATTTCAACATTAAAGGAATATCATTTTCATACTCTAGCTGCAGAACTGCTGAAACCACCTTACAGCACGAGTGTACGCGCTTCCTTTTGTCTGCGGTTTCATCCCATTAAATACACGCTATAAAGAAAATCGTGATCAAACGGGCGTGTTATGGAGAATAATTACAGCCGAGGTCCGGCTTGGCCATTATTAAACAAAAACGCACAGTAATCTGCTCCGGCAGTGCAATATGTTACTGTAGCATTCTAATTAATCTTACAGGAAGTGTAATAAATTTACAATATCAGATTGGTGCAATAGTGTATATAGATTTATTAATGCTTTTAATCAGCTTTGGAAAAAAAAAAATCACACTGATTTGCTTACATTCAAATTTGCATATATTTAGTGCACCTAATTTATTTTTATGGCTTCCTTTTTATTAAAATGGTGCATACGGGCCTTGAGCAAGAGAGGGGGGAAAAAAAATGCTTATATTTCTACTCGGAGCATTTTAGCCATGGTGCGCCAAAAAAGCACATTCATTTTAGTGACAGGACAAGCTGCTGCAAAACTACATTTTATATTCAGCCCCTGCCAAGTATTAACAGGTCAGTCTATTACTCATTTCAGTGACGAATGTATTATTGTATTTATGATGGGAATATTTGCATGCATATTTGCAGTGAGAAGTGGTGTAGTTAAGAGGTGATTACGTGGTTGTGCGTGAGACGAAACTCTTTTCCGGCCCCTGAAAAAAAGCCACAATGCTAAAAAAAAAAAAAGAGAGAGAGAGAAAAATTGTACATTTGCTTTGTTCAGATGGTAGCATGAATAAGAAAATATATTTATTTGATCTTTCAGGTGCTAGGTAGCTATGATTTAGCCAGAAGTATTCAGATTTTCCTTCTTTTCTTACCCTGTAGATTACATGCTGAACTAGTTGGGTATATGGGAGACAGGGGATGTTCACACCACATCTTTGTCCATAATTTAACACTCTACTAACTTTCTCTGCATCATAAGATGAATTTGTAAACTTTACGTGTGACAACATCCAAAAATAAAGGGTGATGAGAGAGAGAGAGAGAGAGAGAGAGAGAGAGAGAGAGAGATCTGAATAGATCAGCAGAGTCCTCTCTTATTAAATAGGCCGGCTCGCTGATAAGACCCGACTGTACGTTATCAATCTGGCGCCTGCTGCACCACGCATCAAACCAACAACAGCTCACACTGACCCTGTCAGCACATTCCACTACCTGGGAATGTGTGTGTGTGTGTGTGTGTGTGTGTGTGTGAGGAGGATAGGAAAAGGGAGATTGTCTCTGTGCCAGTGTGTAAAAGAACATTCGTAGGGGTGGTGGGAGAGGCGTGTACCCATGGCACTTGGCCATGCTATCTCTGCATTAGAGATGGGGGGTTGTTGCTGGGTCGGGGGGTTCCATACTGGGATTGGCAGCAATGGCAAACTCTTCGGAAAAAAAACAGAACAGCTTTGTAGCTTATAGCAGGGGATCTCAAACTTTTTGCACCCTGGAACCTTTTTCACTGTTAAAAAAAAAAAAAAAACCCACGTCCCCTTCCTTAATTTTTCTGTGACTAAAGAAAAAAAACAAATGACAGGTCATACTTTAAGAAACACAACCATATAGAACATAACAGGATAGCATCTTAGAAGTAAACACAAGTCTATTACACAACCCTTTGTTTGTTAAATGAAAGCACTGTTTGTATTAGACACCGTTTTGCTTTTAATTCTGCCGTCACATCGATTTCTGTTTCTCCCAATACATGCTTTCACACTTTTTACTCCTAGCACTCTTACATAATCTAATATCACTTTAATCACTTTGCATCATTTTCCATGTAATTACCAGTTAATAAGCCTTTATAGTTGGAAAGCTGAAGCATCATAGAAGCTCATTTTTTGACTTGGGATCTTTTGTCCTTGCTTAAACTTTTAACTTTGTGTGTTTAAAGCTCTATGTCGATTAGCACTTGGCGCTCTCTGATCCGGAGTCAGTGACGCCAAATCACAACTCAGGCCTGCTCGTAGTCGAGCACTTTTTTTTTTCTTTCTTTTTTTTTTTTTTTTGGAGTTGTAAATATTTGATGGGCGACCTGATTCAGACGAGTCAAGCACCATTTCACACTCTCTTTCATGCACGCCGCTGCCAGATCTGCCTGCCTTGCTCACACGCTCCACAATGAGAACAGATTTAGGTGGGAAGACATCAACAACCCAGATACAACGAACACCAGGGACCAGGTGTCTCTGCACTCGTCGCTCGATTCAGTCCCCACATCTTTTCTATTTATACACGTTTATGGAATAAACAAGGCCCGGGAAAAAAGAGAAAAATACGAAGTATCCTGAGCGTTCGCCTCGAAATGGCTGAAGCATAAAAGAGCTTTTCAGACGCCGGGAAAATAACAAGTGTGTGTCTTTGTGCGATGAAAGTAGCGGCTTTCCGACAGTTCAGACTGAGAGCTTTTTTTTTTCTTCCTTTAAACCCTGCTAAAGGTTTTGTGTGTATTTGGTTAGTTACAGCAATTATGGCCAGTAAGTGACAGCCAAAAGCACGCAAGACAGAGAGAGAGAGAGAGAGAGAGAGAGAGAGAGCAGACTGCTTCCCTGTGCAAGACTCCTCTGTCGAACATCTGCTCAGAGATTTGCATATTAATTAACCCATATTAACTCTAATTATTCTGGGAAATTATCAAATAAATTAAATTTTCTAATTTTAACCTTTCCTTTGCTTGACGGATGTCAGCGCAGGAGGAAACCCGGAAAAACCTGCGCTCACCTGGGCAATCATTTTACTCCTTCTTTATTTTTTTCCCCTCTTATTTCTGCTCTTCTTTTTTTTTTTCCCCCGGTGCAGGTCCTGGGGGGCAGCTGATGGAGCTTTTGTATACCTCGGTCTCTCTCTCTCGCGCTCTCTTTTTTTTTTTTTCTGTTTTTTTGGCTCCCGTGTCTGGGAGGTGGGGGACGCTGGGCCAGGAGCATGTGTGTGTGAGTGAGTACAGATGGCGAACTCGGGCAGGACGACTAGAGGAGGAGAGTCAGGCCACCGAGCCGAGCAGCCGAGCAGCCGAGCAAAACTCCGAGCTTTCTGTCTCTCTCTCTCTCTCTTTTTTTTTTTTTCCAGCCTGTTGCTTCGGCCTCGGCAAATAAACGAGACTTTAATTCAATTAGGGTCCGGCTACTGTGGCTGGCTGCCTCATGGTAGAAATGATTGAACATAACAACCCCCTAGCTGACACACATGCAGACGCACAAGGGCTCTGAAACACTCCGGAGTTGGTTTGGTTTGCTTTACACTTCACTGGGTTTTTCACCGTCCATAGGGCAGTCACGCTCTTTTGTTCTTTTTTTTTTTTTTTTCTCTTTTGTACAATTTTGGCTACTGTCCTTTTTTCCCCGCTCTCTCTCTTTCTCAACGCAAACCTGTTGTTTTCTTATTCTGTATTTTTATTATTATTAAGAGTGTGGCAAGATGAAAAAAAAACATTTGTTTCAAAATAAAAAGTCTTTAGTTGATAAGTTTTAAAGGCTTAGTTTGATAGCAGACCGAATATTCATGATCATCCCCATTCAGAGCTGTAAACTGTTGTGAAGGGAAATGATGACAATTTACTCTCATTGCTTACTGAATAGCCAGCCTTAACGTCCGCATTAATGCTTCACACCCCCATTCCCTTTGGCACACACTCACACACACTCACACTGTGACCCCGCCTTGAGCCATTCAGGTGATCTGTGTGTAAGAGACAGGCAGGAGAGGGCATAGTTATCATCCAACAGGGTTACCATCCTCACCTATTACCCCACTGACACACAGCAGCTGCTCCGGCAGGCAGAACAACCAGGAATAGCTCCATCACTTCTCCACCTCAGGGGAGCTCTGATCTCCTGCTCTCCCATAACCAGAGGCCGTTGTCTGGGCACCAGCGCAAGCCTTCCTGCCTGGATCTGGATCTACACTGTGTGTTTGAAAGAAACCATGCCCCCAGGTTGGATTGTGGTTAAGGAGAGTGTAGGGATGGAGACACTAACTGCACAGGAGTCAAAAAGAGCATTATTCAGGACAAGATGTTTGCAGAGGAGCAGTAGTGAAGGTATGCAAGATGCCCTCGGACTGTCTGCTTTGCTTAAGCAGCCTGGGATTCTTCCAGGTTACACTAAATTTTCTTCTTCAGCGCACCATAAATATTCATATTGTGTTGTAACACCGCTACGTCTTGTCAGGTTTATTGAGGCTAACAGGTAAGGAATGAATGAGTGGGGACTTTATTATCCACTTCTTGTAGCTGCTTTAGGTCTGAATTGCCCTTTTTTTTTTTACTTAATAATGTGTCGTTTCCTCAGTTGCACCTCAGTTTTTGTCATGTTTATGGATTGCATTTGCACCCATTCATGACTTGATATACACTAGTGAATGAAAACGATGTTAAAAGTCCAAAAAAAAAAAAAAAGAGAGCAATGGCACTCCTTTGAGACTCAAAAACTACTACAAAAGCTAGGATTCCCTCCACTTTAAGCCTTAAATGATTTTATGATCCCTGCTAATGGTGCTGAACTGCCACAAACCCCTGACATGTCTGTTCTAAACAATGAGACTAAACAATGTTGTTTATTTATTTATTTATTTTATTTTATTATTATTATTATTATTATTATTTTTTTTACCATTTTCATTTTTCGAGTCCCTTACCTCGGAGCACTGGGAGCCGCTCGCGGAGGCGCTAGTCATCATAATCAATACCAAATGCACAATACATGTCATTAGCGTCTGCCCTGTGTACCGTCTAACTGACAAGCCAATATGAGCGCCGTGAATAGGTTACGATGGGGAGCGCTAAGCCTAGCATTAACTGAGACTGGGGCAATTAAGGGTGTCATTTTAATTATCTGTAGCATTCGAGTGAGAGATGTTCCTTTTATTTACTCGAGATCAAAAGCAGGAGAGAAAAGCCGCGAGACGTAACAGGTAGCATCAGACGGAGAATGGCAGGCGTAATTGCCTTTGTTGCGGCTGACACTTGGATGAGGCAGAACCAAATAGAGCTTGTCATCTGAGGAGAACTTAGCCGAGAAGTAAACATTATCATTTCTTTGTCTCTCGCTGCTAGCAACACAAAAGATTGATTAGCAGAGAGGTGAGGAACAGAAATAATGGCCGTGGTGACATTAGCAGGTTGGAATTATTGTGTTGAAGTGCACAATGCCAGCCGAGGAATGGCTGTCTGTCAGAGATGCCATTTAAACAATACACACACTCTTGAGTAAAAAAAAATTCTCCTCGCTCCTTGTCTGAATTAGCAAAGTTCTGCCCTCCCCCGCCATTATTGTTCATTCTTTTCAAAACGTCCAACAGTAAGTACTGAGTTGCTGGCAGATTTTAACTTCTGCTCAATATGACACTCCTTATATTCTGTTTTTTTTTTCCTCTCTCTGGCTATCTCTCTCTCTCTCTCTCTCTCTCTCTCTCTCTCTCTCTCTATGTCTGTCTCAGTTTTTATGACTCATCGACTAGCAAACATTTAAGATGCGTTCTCTGCTGCTCAGTCTAACAGCCCGCACAACTACGCTAATACTCAAACATTGGACATTTTTTCACTGTAATGCAGGAAGTACAAACTCTAAAGTACCAATAAAAATCAGTAACAATGTTGAGTGTCATTCGGAAAGTAATCATATATATATATATATATATATATGATTTGTTTGTACTGAGTCCCACTTATTTCTACACTCGGTTAATAGCACAAACGGACAATGTTCCAAAGCTACAACTTTCATGCTAATTCCGCCGTCAGTCGCTGCGGATTACTGAGTAACTGAACCGAGTCTCTGGCGTAACAATGAGGTTTTCTAGCGGCCCTGCATTCTTGCACCGTCTCCACTGCCTCGACATTTGAGTTCCATTAAATGAGACGTTAAAAAAATGTTGAATGCGGTTTTTGTTTTTAGCAGCAAAACCTTCACGTTTGAAATTGTTGAAAGTCCCCCCCCCCCAGTTTCCAATGTCTTTGCAACTAAACTGGGAGTATCTTGCTTAGGTGTAGAACACGACTGCTAACTTCTCACTGGAATAACAACAATCCAGCGCCAACCAAGCAATTAGTGAAACAAGAAGAAGATTTGAATAGAAACATATTTCAGATGTTTCCATCCGTGCGCGTTTTTATCCTTTGACCTCGTGTTGAAACGTTCCTTCATTTCTTTCAGCAGATGATTCAGATTTTATCTCCTTGTTCTCTGGGTTATTTTATTTTATTTTTTTTGGCTCTTCATCCCAAAATATTGAGCTCAGACCTCACTGCCCTGTCGTCGATGAGTCATTTGGAGTCTACTCAGCCCATTGAGAACCTGCCCTGATCTGTCAGTGTGTGTGTGTGTGTGTGTGTGTGTGTGTGTGGAAAAGTAAAAGAAAAGAAGAGCTTTTTAAACCTGTCCAGCCTTAGATAATTTCATTCAGCCATCTTCTGGCTCGCAGCTCTTTCACTTCAGCCTGTGGATCAGTGTCTGCAGGATGGGGGGAGCTGCGCCCAGGGCTTCCCAGGCCTCCGTTCCTTTGTGTTGCACCCTAACCTTGCACAAACCCCACAAAGCAAAAAAAAAAAAAAAAAAAAAAAAAACTCTGCCTGTCTGCCGCCAGGCAGGGAAAGAGTTAAAAAGCCCTGACAAAGTCGGTGGAGGGGTGGGCACAGGGCAAGCCGAGAAAGAGGGGGATGGGGGGTGGTATTAGGAGCATGTTATCAATCGCGCCTAAGGTATATCTAGACCACACATCAAGTTTTGAATGTCTCACTTTCCTTTCTCCTTGTCTATTCTTCCTTCAACCCCCCCTCTCCTCTTTTGTCTTCTTTCTTTTTTTTTTCTTTCTTTTTCTTCTACCCCGTCTCTATCAGTGAGGGCATTACCCAGTCTGAACTTGCCTAAACCCTTGTGGTCACACCTCTTGAAAAGGTTTTGTTTCCTCCGTCAATTGGTATTCAGCCCAGGTCAGCGGATGCCTCTGGCCTCGGCTCCGTCGCCGTTTTCATTTTAATTTGCACCTGTTGTGCAGTTGTTCGGAAGGCAAGTGCGGGCCGGCGGATTAGCCAAAGATCATGTTATGAACAGATATGCGCGGTGTAATCTTTTCTGTCCACAGGGGAACGGTAAGAAAGCCTGTGCTTTTCACAATCCAACCCCCCCCCCCTCCCATCCTTCCCCTCCTCCTTTTTTTGCTTTTCACATCCGTGAGAGTTTTATTCAGAGGGCTGGCTGATATGTGACGAAAAAGTCAAGTCTGAAAAAAAGTTAGCGACATAATTATTTTCCCGATGTTTTTTTTTTTTCTTTTCTTTTTTTCCCCCAGTGGTTGGCATCAAGCCTCACGCTTTCCTGCAAACTGATTTGCTTTATCGAGCAACTGCAGAGCGCAGGACCAGCTCAGAGACCTCTCAGTCCTTTCATTATTTTTCCCTTTTCTTGGTTCCCATGATGTCATGGCTTCATGGTTGATTGTATTCCAAAGACAAGCCTCACTTTCTGTATCTAATGTCTACTAAATATCTTCATTGTTTTTTTTTTTTTGTGGGTGTGTGTGTGTGTGTGTGTGTGTGTGTGTGTGCTTGTATATTTAACTCAGGTCAATGGATGAATGAGAAGTGATTTTTTTTTTCTAGTTAAGCCTGCAGACATTTTAAGATTCAGGCATTTTTCCTTTCCTGAAGAGAGGAAAGCCCTCGGGCATGCGTTTGTCACTCACTTGTCACTGACACCACTGACATGTCATATATTTGGAGATATTTTCAGAGATTTGTCATTGTAAGGAAAGGCATGGAGAAAGGTGATAAAGTGGATGAAAAGCACCTCCACCTGGACGCCAAATATATTCAGTTACACATACTCAGAAATCGGAATTATGCACAAATCAGCAAAATTACCGTAAAAAAAAAAAAAAACGGGGTTGTGAATTAGTGAAGGAATGTAGCGATATCGATGATATATTTACAGCTGATGAAATGCGAATGTGAAGAATGTGCGAAAGGTGCAGCTCTTTGGAATCTCAGGCTATTTTGGCGCGTCAGAGAAGCAGCTGGTTGCTTACGCACATAATGCAACACACACATGTATACACTCGTGTCATGTTGCGCTACATTTATATAATGACCTCATAGTCATTAGATTAAAAATGTATCCTTTGTTTTTCAGTCCTAAACTATGAGAACGTTGTGGAGACCGGATCCGAGACAGATGAGGAAGACAAGCTGTTGGTGTCCGAGGAGGACGGAATACTGAACGGCGCCGCGAGTCCAGCCAGCCTGGCCAATCACGAGCCAGTAGCTCCGTTATCCCCGAGACTGGGCCACGCCCTCATGACGAAAGTCGATGACGAGGAAGATGAAATGCGCGACAGCGGTGTGGAGCACGTATGGAACGAGAACGACATTCTGAGAAGCTCCGTCGATGGTACAGGTACAGTTCTCGAGTTCCTACGTTGTGCCACAAGCCCCGCCTCTTTCCTAGTCGTAGAATGGAGTTAAAGTTTTATTAGAATCTTGTAAAGTAATAATAAAGTAGTAATTATACAAGTTACTACCTTCTCATTGACGTAGGGAGTTCTTGCAAGTTTCATGACCTTGTTTAAGTTATTCCAGATCCAGGAAGCAAATTTAGCAGCAATTTCCCATTTTCTTTGCTGAAGAATTGAATGACATTTCTGACTGGGAGTGATGCCTAGAATTACCAAAAAAAAAAAAAAAAAAAATGTACCAAGAACTTACTTCCTAATTAGCACCAGAGCTAACCATTTCTCTTCAAATGTACGATCAGATTCAGTGAGTGTGAGATATTTGGAGTTCCCTGACACCCTCATTTGTAATTAGCGCCACATTAGGACAAGGGAGACCCGGCAAACTTTGTACATTTTTTCCCCCCCTTGCAAGCGTCATTGGCGAGCGAGCGGCAGTCATGGATGCTTGAGAGATAAATACTTTTAATTAGGGGGAGAGGGTAATCATTAAAGGAAGTCAGTCTGCTGCCTCAAAAAAAAAAAAAAAAAGAAAAAAAGAAAAAAAAAAGTCGTTAACAATCTTAAATGAAATTTTTATTTTTATGATAGCCATTTACATGTATAATAAGAGTCAATGATTCTTGGAAGCATGTGACAGAAACGGAGTGTGGCGAGAGCCGGTGGAAGACAGCCCCATTTAAATGAGCTGGGCTCGGCTATTCATTTCTGCTAATGAACTAGCTGTGCACAGGCTAGGCAGAGAGGGAGCGTTCAGGAGTCTAAAAATTTAATACGCTCCAAATAATATGGCCATTTACAGAGGAGGAGCTCGCCTTCCTGGCGTTATTAACGTTATTAACTCCAAATTCCCTTCAGGAGACGATCTGTGATCATTATTTGCAATATTCCTGTGCAATTTTCCCTCTTTTTTTTTTTTCCGAGGAGGAGTTTGGAGAGGGGTTCCGCTTTGCGACTGTAATTTCATTTTTTTTTTTTTCAAAGGTTGTAAATCACGAAAGATAAACAAGTGCCTGTTTCAGAGAGTATTGGTTAATTTGATAAAAGCTCTCGGAGCCGTAATGTCTGAGATTCAGCTGTGTTGCAACTCGGAGATAGTGTGTGTGTGTGTGTGTGTGTGTGTGTGTGTGAGATAAAAACCTGAGCAACATATCTGAAAGGCAGAGGAGAAGTT
>JAOVYU010000015.1:4904700-4921113 GCA_025674565.1 Synodontis membranacea | reverse complement strand
TATATATAAACTCAACAAAACTCAACAACTATTTACTGGTTTAATTTGCATTTATTTAAATATATATAAATACAAAAATTGCTATAAAAAATATAAAAAATAATAAATATGAGCAGTCAGGGTGAAAACAATTAGACAGTTTCACAGAATTTGACAAGCCTTGCAACTCAACTGATCTATCTTTGTGCTTATATTTCGGGGCTGAAATAAATCGCTGATTCATTTAAAGTTTTGAAAAAAATCTAGCAAAGTGTGACATTCATTGTGGAAGATCACACTATGCAAGTCCAGTATGTTAGCAATGAACCGGAGTTTTCCTTTCAGCAGACCCACACTATTCAAATCAGACAACATTATTGTCACTTTTCTTCTCTGACAGTTTGAGGTTTTGATCCTCCCCCCAACTTTTCCATCCTGTAACCAAACAGTGTGCTTATATGATTGTCTGTTTTCTCCCATTGAAATAAAATGGAGTTCTGGAAAGGTTTCCTGCTGCTTTATCAGAGGGCCATCAAACTTCATTTCATACTTCAGACCAACTCACTCCACACATAAATGAAAGCACCTCTGACCCGCACTCGTCTTTTTCTCTTGCTTTTCGTACATCCCTTTTTGTCTTATTGGCAGCCATGTAATATTTGCCCCAGTAAAATGAACAGAGTTTTGCAATCAAGTTCATCCTGCTCGGTTATAAAGTGAATTTATAATACATAATTTTGGTTACATATTGTGATGTTTCCTTAAATAACTGTCAACGTGACAAAAAAAAAAAAAAAAAAAAGCTACAATGAAATTCAGTGGGATTTCTCAGCCCCCCCCCCCACACACACACACACACACACACACACACACACACACACAGTATACCATCATTACCTCAAATATCTTCATTCCAAGTGAAACAGAATATTATACCTGATCTCACTAGTGACTGAACTCAGACCTTTCTGGTAATTAGGACAGAAGCTTAGGAGTCATTTCCCTCATGTCTATAAGGACACTTCTACCAAACGCACACAGGTATGTTTATACAGGCTGTTATGCAGGCTCTATCTGCCAGAGCTTCTATCAGCACGGCATAGGAGATGCGTCACGGCATAGGAGAACTTCCATTAGCGATCAGAGCGGCATGATTAAAGTGCTCTGGAAAGAGCTAATGAAATGAAACGGCTGTTAGATGCCTTCTACCAGTTGATCTGTTTCTCTTTCTTCACTTCGTCTCTCATACACACATGATATATCAACAGTATGTTTTCAGTCACATAACAATATTAGCCTTAAGCCATATCGCCTTTCAGGTTAGTGTGTGTGTGTGTGTGTGTGTGTGTGTGTGTGAGATGAAAAGAAGAGACTGAAGAGCCTCGGGCATTTTGCTTTAGGTGATCCACCTCTGTGTTTCCCCTGCATGACATAATCTCTACCTCTGAGGTGTCTCTCTTATATGTCTCTTAGTATAATACAGATCCATCTGTCTTACATGTAAAGATGCAGTTTGTAGTCATTATAGACTGAGCCTAGGTTTGACGTATTGTGTGTTCCGAGATGCTTTTCTGCTCAGATGTAAAGAGTGGTTATTGTTATTACATGCAAGTGTCGTCAGACCTAGTGTGCTCTCTGCATGACATTATACAGACGAGTATGTGATCGATTTTAGACACGCCCCTGCCAATGCACTACGCTATAACATTCCTTCACTTCTTAGCTACATAAGCCACACAGACCCAAACAATTAACATGGCTCTTTATTAAACTACAAGTTCAATTTGATTTTTAAATATCTTAAATGACATTTTCAGACTATAGGAATTTTTAAAGCTTAAACTGAGTAGCAATGTCTAGAAATAGGTTTAATGATCTTGTAGTTGATTTATTCTCATTTTATTTGAGGAAAAACTAGATAAATATGGACATATTCAAGATATTTTCAATTGCCAATACTTCTTTTTTATTTATTTATTTATTTATTTATTTTTATTTTTATTTATTTTTTATTGCACATGGTCATTTCCAAGAGGAATTCCAAATTAAAAAAAAGACATTTCAGGAAAGATTTTTTGTTTCTCTTTTGTGATAAAATACATTCTATTTATCAGACCATCTTTATTATTATTATTTTTATTTAAATGCAAGGTTAACGAAAGAAAACACGATTTTATTTTTAGAGTTTCACTGCAAGATCATTCCCCCTTTCCAATTAGATATTGCAGCCTTTTGGACCACTGACATAATCTGATAACTGGCGTATCTATAAATGTTTTCCATACTTAACTTAAATATGCCACTGGACTGGATTTCTTTGTTAGAGGCAATGCGTTGCTAAAACCATGCTGGCCTGCTTGGTGGAAATTCAACTCCTATTGTTCACTGTTTGGAGGGGGGGGGGGATGACATGGAAGTATAAATACTAAAAATTCACTGACCACATTGTGTTTATTCGGACTACTCTGAATAAATGTGGCATCATCATTCAAGAAGCAGTCATATTTCTGTATACTCAAACTATGCATGTTGTGAAAGATGTAACATGTTCTGAATATTTTATCCTGCTGCGGTTTCTCTCAGGAGACTGGCATAAATGAGAACTGTGATCACTGTGGGATTTCTCCAGCTTTGACTTCTAAAGTTTGCCATTCGGGTTTTTCCTCTCTCTCTCTCTCTCTCTCTCTCTCTCTCTCTCTCTCTCTCTCTCTTCTGACTTGTTTGACTCATGGTGCCTGACTGTAATGTGAGTAATGTGGATTTTAATGTGCAGTAATGAACTCCCGTTCACACTCGGCCATCACACCGAGGTTCCTCCACCTGCACAAAGTCGAACGAGGAGGACGATGGAGGTGATGAAGGTCTGAAGTGACACCCGTGCTGTAATGAGGAACCTGATCTGCCGGATAATGGCAAGCATTGTTAGTTTCACTCGGAATCTGACATGCACACTGTGACCAAAAGATTTTAGGATGAGTGTTTCAGTGACCCAGGGTTGCCAGATTTCCACGACAGGAAATTCAGCATAACGGTTAATCAAAATTAACCCATGTTCAATTAAAAAGCAGTCCAAACTACTCTGATCTTTCGAAATTTCTAAATTATGACCAGTGAGACATATATTGTGATATTTACAACACTACCTAAAGTATTAATTGAAGAACTTGTTTCTAAATTTCCTTCATCACAGTATCATGCTGTCATTTTTATATGCTGTCATTTTTATATTTTACACTATACAGCAACCTGAAATTATTATTTTCCTATTTTCCTATTATTATTATTATTATTATTATTATTATTATTATTATTATTATTTTCCTATAACTGCGAACCTTTAAGTGTTTTATTCCTCTTATACCACAACAATATGCCAACCACTACATTTTTTTCATTAAACAACATAAACTTGTTATTTGTTGATAGCTAATGTTGTGAAATACCCATGAAACAGTCCATTTCACTTGTAGTCATTCCCTCACTACAGTAGACTCTTTTTTTCTTCTCTCGTAAAGATAA
This sequence comes from Synodontis membranacea, assembly GCA_025674565.1. NCBI lineage: Eukaryota > Metazoa > Chordata > Actinopteri > Siluriformes > Mochokidae > Synodontis > Synodontis membranacea. The sequence goes on along the minus strand of JAOVYU010000015.1, from coordinate 4,917,615 downwards.
CGTTATTCCAAGAATGCAAAAAGACTTTGAATCAAAGACCAAATCAACAGTTACGCACACCAAAAAGTCTTCATGTGGAGCATCCATCATAAACGTCCTTGTGTATGTTGATACTACGGAAAAAAAAAAAAAAAAAAACAATGTTAGATTTAATGCATTCATTTGACTATTTTATTGATGTATATTTATGCCTCCATAAAATTTAGGTGTCAAAGTATACTGTTGACAGAAAAACGGTTTTCGGGTGTTTGCCAGAATTCATCCACGGCACCAGCTGATGGATTTTCCCAGGATGCCATACATACAGAGTGTCCCAAAAGTCTGGATTTATAACCAAGCAGTGCTTAAATTGATGGCTTTGGAGTTTATGATGCTTGTGCTTATGGTCACACACACACACACACACACACACACACACACACACACACACACACACACACCTAATGGTTCCATTAAGTAAAACTTCTGATTACCTGTTTGACTTCAACCCTTGAGATATATATATAAGAATTAACTACCACCCATAAAGGAAACAAACAAAAGAAATCAAAACATGCCAGCAAACCAAAAGACAAAAGAACCAAATTTGTGAAAAAACTTTAGACCTGGCAACCGTTGATTATAGAATAGCTGGACTGAATGTGTGTGTATGGGCGTGTATGTAGTTGGGAATGTGGTGAAAATATTGTTGGACTCTGTTTGCATGTTTGGACACTCAACTGTTTGGATGGATGTTGTAGTTGGAGAGAAAGTGGAACAAATGTTCTCTGTGTGTTATGGGTGGGCGTGCGGTCAAGTGCACGGCCAGAGTTTAGTGTGTGTGGAGTGTGTGTGGTTGGTGGAATGCTTGAGAGATGAACGGTGGCTGGAATAAGTGTGTAAGGATCCCGACACGCCGAGCCAAGGTTGAAGGCAGAATAATGACTGTCTCCAGTCGCCTTTTTTCGTTTGGTGAACAGTTTCACTTTAACTCTACATTTACACCTGGATATGCAATTAAACAAGATGGACTGTACGGTTATTGGGAAATCAATATAGCAATGAGTTGGCGGGATTGGTGGGATTTACAGTTTACGATGTTTATTAATTAAAGAATGATGTCATAGATTTACTCCATTTATAGTTATGGTAAGAATAAATGATATAGAATATAGTATATAGAATATTAACCAACACCTTTTGACCAATCATCCATCCATCCATCAGTTATCTATACCTCTTATTCATTAATGGTCACAGGGAAGCTGGAACCAATCCCAGCTGAATTTAGAGTACCAAGTTATTGTAATCTTCATGTCTTTGCACTGTGGGACAAAACGACAGCGCCCGGAGGAAACCCATAAAGAACATACAAAGTCCACATAGAAAGGTTCCAGTTGGCTGGCAGGTTTGAACCCAGAGCATTCTTGAAATGAGGCGACAGTACTAACCATTGCACCACTGTGCCACTCCTTTGACCAATCAGAATGAAGCATTCAAGAGCACTGCGGTATAAACCGATATGACTCTCCATACCAATAGGTGTCAGTAGTCTGTAGATTCATTATCGCAGACAAAGCTCCAATTCACATACTACATCAATATACTAATCCCACTTACAGCATATTTTCATTATCTATATTGAAATATTCTTTAGTGTGGTACAATATGGCCTAGGACATACGTAGAGGCTGTTCCGATGACTCCTAGGACTACTAGTGAACGACTGCTGGGTCCTAAAGTTAAACACCAAACCCTCGACTGCTTAATTATATCTTGTCATAAACGTAAGTCAAAAGGTTTATGCAGATGATTTATTTATTTATTTGTTGGTTTGTTTAGTTTTAATGGTAACCTTTAGACCCTCTGCTCTCAGCCAAAGCAACTAACATCAATGGCCTGACATGGCACCGGCAAAAACTACAGATTGGCCCTTGAATGGTGTTTTGTGCATATTTGGGATTGCATTTGGACAAAGCCAGAAACACACGTCTGTAAAAGTGTGTATGTGGATGTAGGGATGGATTTTACTTGCGATATGTGTGTCTGTGTGTGTGTTTTGTAGGGGAGTGCATTAACTGTGCTTCAGCCTCTCGTTCTCTTCAAAGCTCCGTCTTTTGCTCAGCGGAAATCAATGGCCGTTTTGATTAGCGGCGGCTCTGGGAAGACCTGTGATTATTACCAATAAAGGGAATCAGATAAAATGATTTTTGACTTTGAAATTTGTGTTTAATCAAATTTGAGATAAAGTCATCAGTGCAATTGCTGTTGATTTTATAAATAAGATAATTGGTAGCATTGCTCGTGACTACCTCGGCCTGCCTCTGAGCACGCGCTTTTATTGCTTAGTCAAACCTCCTCATTCAATTTTAAAATTGCCTATTGAGTGAAAGTCTCTGTAGAGCCAGTGGGCAGGAGCAGTTCTAATACCTTTCTACGAGTCATCCCTCCGAATAAGTGTCTGGAGGTTTCGTTTTTCTCTGGGATGTCGCCAGCTTTTTGTAATTTGTGCCGGTTCTGTGCAGTCACCGTTCTGCTGAAGCGACCGATGAATGGTTTTAAAATGTGATCCCAGTTTAGCGGTTGTCTAATTAAAATCACACATTTCTAAATAATATCTAGCATTAAATTTTGAGATCAATGATGAACTAACAGTTTTCAGTGAAAAGTAGGCCCATATTCAGCCTCCTTTTCTCACATGACAACACTGATTCTCACTCAGGATGTTAGGTTTCACTGACCATTTCATGTAACCATGTGTCATAGTGAAATTTAGGTTTTGGACTGGTACGCATTTTGCATCCAATGGACGCTTGGTCAGTTTTAAAAAGTCCAATGTGTCCTGAGCATCAATTTAACAAACGTTTTGCCGTCATTCCGTTAAACTGTCAACTGAGAGTAGCAAATTAAATCTTTAAAAAATGTACAACAGTAGGATGTACTGGATCATGTGCTATTTTATAGGCTACTGAACAATTCAGTGTTGAGGCCAAATTGTTAATTTAAACCAAGTTACTATTAATACTAATACCAATTACTATTAGGATTTTTCAGGAAGCAATGCAGTGCATGTCAGATACAGGATGCTGATACAAGTACAGGCTGTTTATGACAAGCTATAAATCAGCAAATATATAAATAAATTGCAAGCAAAAATCATCCAGACAGCAAGGAAAGAGTAAGGGCACCAAGGTACAAACCACATAAGCACAAAAAAATCCAAAATAAAAAAGTTAAGGGTTACTAATTAGATGGAACACAAAACAGGTGAGTGTGGAAGCCATGTGACAGAGTCATGTGCTTTCCTGGGGCTGATGGGTACTTACTGGCATTACTGGCATGAATTTAACAATAAATTCATAGTAATCGGTTTTTATTTTATTTTATTTTATTTTTTTTAATTGTCTTTCATATTCAACATTCTGCATTTTCTATTCCTGATTTGTTTCAGGCTTAACGACAAGTCCTTGTGTTTAAACGAGGCCTAGACACTATTTGAAAACTCCACTTACACTCAAGAAAATTCTGGCAATCTCAGAACTACATGCAGATAATCTGAATTATCTGATGAACAGGGAGCTTGAAAAAAAAAATAAAAAATCAAATTGAGCATTTGCATAAACCGATTCTGAATATGAGAAATTTTCACTGCATAAAAATTGCTACAGCGTTTGGATTTAAGCCATCAGATCTGAATATGATATTTACATTATTCTATACTTTCATGTTTTCAGGCTGACATGAACAGGAGACTATAGAGATAATAAAGAATAGATGCTACAGCAGGAGCTTTTTTGCTTGCCTCTGTTCTTATTCTTTGGCTAAGGCTTTACGTTAGCAGCTGTTTTGCTTTACTGCAGTGACACTAACACTAATGCCATGCATTCCTCACTTTTTTCCTCCTTTTCGTATTTGACTTAGTTCTCCAAGCTACACGTATGAATACATTAGCTGAATTTGTAATTGCGATGAGGGTTATTTGGCCATAGAGATTAAAATGGGCATCTTAACCAACAGTAGCCAGGTTTCCATTGCAGTTTGACATTTTACAAAAACTTGACAAAACGCAGTGGTGTACGGTATGTGTTTCCATTGAGTGGTGTTAAGCAATTAAAGCTATCCTTTCTCCTCTTGTGATAGCGCTTACAGGGCTTCCCCCTCCCCCCAAAAATAGTGTTTTCATTTGCTTATATTATGTTCTGATTTAAATGCAAAAGTGCGTTTCCAGTTTTACATAATATTGCTTAATTTATTCATCTGAAAGACCATCTAATGTGAGTATAAATACATTATTTGTGATATTTGAGAGTTCTTGCAAAATTCGTGATTAATTGTTTATCAGTTCACAATTTCCACAATGCTCATTAAGCAGCTGAATATATATATAGTTAATACTCTAGCTAAATAGGTGGCTTGCTAAATAACTAAACAAACTGGTATGCTTAGTTTGTTTAAGCTAGCCTTGTAGTTAGCTAGAGTATTTAATTAACTAGCTAAATGCCATGGTTAATTGTTTAGCAATTTGCTATGGTATTTAATTAGCTCACTAGATACCATGTTTCATTATTTAGCAAGCTACTGGTTAAGTTAGAATATGCAATTAAGTAGCAAGATTCTCGTGTCGCGACCTGGTTAGCTAGTGCATTTCACAAGCTCACTTAATACTATAGTTTGCTTGTTAAATTAGAGAACCTAGTTAGCTAAAGTATCTAGTTAGATACTATGTTTATTTTTTGTTTTTAGCAAACCACATAGTTTGCTATTTTATTAACTAGCTAGATGCTGTCACAGTATCTAGAAAGTTAAATAAATATTCTAGCTAACTAGATGGCTTTCTAAATAGAAATCTCATTGTTTTATTATTTCTAGCTAGTCATCTAGTTAATTAGAGTATTTAATTAACTAGCTAGATAATATGGTTATTTTTCAACAAGCCAGCTAATTGGTTACAGTATTTAATTAGGTCACTAGACACTATGTTTCAGTATTTAGCAAGCTATTAAGCTAGATTATGTAATTTACTAGCAAATTACTGTTGCTAGCTAAAGTGTTTTTCGTCACCTAGTTAGCTAGTGTATTTAATTAAATTGTTTTTTTTTTTTTTTTTTTTTTTTTTCATTTCAAGAGAACCTTTAACTAAGAGAAAACCTTTAGCTAGGTAGATATTGTGGTAGCATACTATAGTATACTAGAATGTTTCAGTAACTAGATAGGTATCATCATGGTGTCTAGCTAGTTAATTAAGTATTATATCTAGCTAGATGGCTGACTAAATAACTAACGACATTTAATTTTTTTTTTCCAGCCAACTGGTTAGCTAGAGTATATAATGAACTAACTACAAACTATGTTATTGTAGCATGTCACTTAGATAGCTATTGTACTGCCTAAATATCATAGTTAGTTTTGAGCAAGCCACCTAGTTAGTTAGAGTCAGTAATTATCTAGATATTATGGTTAGTTTTTAACAAGCTACCAATTTAGCTAGAGGTTCTAATTAACTCACTATATAGTGCGATTACTTATATGAACAAGCCACCTTGTTAGCTAGAGATATTATGGATATTTTTAGTAAGTCACCAATTAGCTAGCATATGCAGTTAAGTGGCTAGTATAATGGTTAGCTCGGTAGTAGGTTAGCTACTTATCATCTGTAGCTGACCTGGTGATTTGATGAACTGTATTGAAAACAGTGTGTTGTTAAAGTGTAGATAAGTAGCTAGTTTCTACCTTTTAGGGAAAAAGCTAGCATGCGAATGAACAAATCATAATATGAATGTAAATAGCTAGCAACTGGCAAGCCAATTAGTTGGCTAGAGCATTCAATTTAATTAACTAGTTTATATGTTTAAGCTCATATGTTAATATTATTGGTTGTTAATATGATGTTTTTCTCCATTGACAGATTTCAGGGAGCAGTTTTTCAGTGTCACATCCCAATAATCCATTTCGATTTGCACTTTTTCATTTTGAATCGGGTGGTTTTTTGTGAAATAATGTGCATATGATGTCACTTAATATTTTGGTTTTGCATTTTCTTGAATACAGTGTCCTGTCACTGCACTAACGTTGCACCTCCAGGCCACCATTTTACTATTCTTCTAGGGGTAATTCTGTTCACTGGTGATTTAGCAGGAAGGCCTGCTGCCAGTGATCGTTCATCATGAGGTCATCAATATGGCCATCCCAGCATACAGAGCTCATAACTGAAACATACGGTCCAGGTTGTGCTATTAGCTGTGAGCGTTAGTTGCATTTAAACTGCGAACAATTTGGGATTTCATGATCCAACCTTGTATTTAGACATCCTGACATGAAATACACAAACCCATGACAGACCGCGATTCTGTGTCTTGTGGTTTGACCTGGACTTCTTTCTTCATATTTTGTTAGCAAATACAAGTCAGCGTTTGGTAATGAAAAATCCCTTGTTTGGCATGTGCCAGATTTTAAGGGGTTACAGCTATGTTTTAGCAGCTATTAACAGTCACCTGTGCCATTATTTTTCTCTCTCGAAGAAAAATAATTGAAAAAAAAAAAACAAAAAACAGGGCAAACACCTCCACCCTGAAGACTTTTCCAAGCTACAGCTTTATTTCTGATTGTTATTAGGGTTTTGCATATGTTTGTGGCCTAGTAAATATCTTTAATAATTTATCAAAGCTCCTCGTAAAAGCATTTGTTTTAGGTAGTTCATTAATCAAGTATGGAGCCCAGCAAGGCTCATATTCGTCATTGCCTTTGGTTCTTGTTCACTAGTGGGAAGAATTTAGAGGAAGCAAGAGATGAAATTTGCAAAGTTTATGGCAACGCTGCAAACGGCATTTCAGCAGTCAAGAACCGGTTCGCTGTTTAAGAAAAAGTGTTTTTTGATCCATTTATGCCATACACCTTCTGACCAATCAGAATTTAGAGCTCAGGAGAGCATGCAATGTGTAAGCATTATATAATAAACTCAGAGCGATATCAGAGAAGCATCTCTTGTTAGAAATGCATTGTGTTTTTGTAACTAAAGAATTAAATAATGGACCACGTAGGAATCTCTCCTAATCCCAAATTTTTAATATATTGGCCTTGGTCATCAAATGACTGTATTAATAAACATTGTACATATCTCTAAATTTCATAAACAATATTTGTCCATAGTTCAAAATTCTAACCAAATACCATCCTGCATTTTCTTTTTATTTTTCTTTCCTTTTATAATTCTTTTTTGTTTTTTTCCCCCAGTCTCTCTTATTAGTTGGCTGATATTTGAGGTGCAGTTTGCCATCATGGCCTCTCTGTTTTCGATGTAAGAGCTCCATTTGCATGTGTTCCTCTTTTTTTTTTTTCCCTGTGGTTTGTTAGAGAAGGAAAAATAGTGAGAGGAACAGTAAAAATGAACCCTTTTCCTCAAACAAAACTAATTGGATGGAGTCCACTGTACAACATGCAATTATGGCACCTCAGTGTTGCATTACTTGCTGAGGATGTAAAACGCGGCCCGTTCCTCAACGTCTTTCTTTATGAGCACTTGGACTAGTTTGGCAGTTTCATCAGAAATTGGTCTAATTAACCTCAACTTATATAATTTTTTTTTGTCTTTTATGTACATGCTTCCCAGACATACAGTATATCAGGTTATGAGGTGGAAATAAAGAAAGAAATAGTATTTGGGTAAATGGAAATTGCCATTTTTAAGGCTGCACTGAAATAATTGGGATCCAAAAAAAAAAAAAAACTAGACAAGAAAACTAAAAAGAAAAAAAAATATTAGATTTTTTTTTTTTTACTCTATAAATCACTTTCAACAAAATGTATTTGATGTTTCTTATTCATTACCTGGTTTGGACAGGGCCCTCTAGAGATGACTTTGAAAGACTATCTCCAAGGCCTAATTAGACATAACGGCTCGCCTTTTGAATTGTCAACTCTCACCTCAAGCAGCAAATACTAAGTCTTGCATTTTAAGCAGCTCGGTAAATGCATGGTGTGGGTGTCTTCCTTTCTTTGACCTTAGTTGTATTACTGTGATGGTAAATGACTTTGGGTTTGGAACACACTCATTTACTCCATTTCATTCTTACTTAGGATCTGCCTGTGTGCGTATGTGTGTTTTGTTACGTTCTCATACACAACGCTGTAAAGGTTATTTTCCGCCGCTCAGCATGCTTCCCGTAAACATTACAATCCATCAGACGAAGAAAAAAAAAAAAAAAAAAAAAAAAAAAGGGTTTGTTTTCACACTTAAAGGAGACATGAAATAGAGTGTCCTTAACTTAATCACCACCTTGTTTCGCTACATTTGCATACATTTGCATATTAATTGGACTACAGATTAAAACTGGTTTTGTAATTTTAATTAAGTGTCCACAAAGGTATATGATTAGAACTGTTTCAAATACAGGCTGACATAACTAGCAGAGAGTGCTTTTGGAGCTGTGTCTTCTCTCCGCCTCTCTGTAGATGGGGATTACTTTCAGGAAATGCCTGTTTTATGATAGTAATTTTTAATCTTTAGTAGATTACGGAGAAAAGTAGATGGGAGGGAGGGAATGAGGAAGCGAGCGAGTGAGCGGAGGTGGGGTGGGGAATCAGAATCATTTTCATTTCTCAAGATCGGTCTCCCGTTCTGTTGATTTGCAGCACTCGATGAAGGGGGGGGGGGGTCTTTTGTTGCTTTTCCTGATTGCAAATTAAGAGCCTTAGCTGCAAGTGTAAAAGAATGGAATTTTGATTTCGAGCACAAGTAAGCGAATTATGCAAATGAATTTATAAGAGTGCAGAAAGGAAGGCGGTGAGAATCTGTACTTTTCTGCTGGACTGATGGAAGTCTGTTTTTATTAAAGGGATACAGGTAGAAGAGACAATGTTTGTCATGCCAAACATTTTTTTTATTTTTCAGATTTCCGAATAAATTGCACTGTTGACTATTTATTAGATTGAAATGACTCTGAAGAAGGTGTCAGCTCCGCCCACGTCAGGATGTACAATCTCTGTTCACTTTGATAAGGGAACCTGTAACCATGCACATTCATGCAATTATCCAATCGGCCAATCATATGCAGCAGTGCAAATCATAACATCATGCAGGTACACACCAAGAGTTTCATTTAATGTTCATATCAAATATCAGAATGGGGGATTAAATATAATCTCAGATGGCATGGCTGCTGTTAATGTCATATGGAAACTGCTGAGCTGAGATATTCATGCATAACAGTCTGTAGAGTTTATACACAGTGCGAAAACATTTGAGTAGTCGTAATATGGTTGGACATACCTTGTCAGAGGAGTATGACTAGACTGGTGCGAGCTAGCCCTACGAAAGATTACTTGCCCAGGGAATACTTTGCCTCACAACCAAAGTCAGCTGGGATTGGCTCCAGCTTCCCTGCAACCATTACCAGATAAGTGGCATATATAATGGATGGATGGATGGGTAGTTGGTTTGAGCTGACAGGAAGGCTACAGTAAGTCAAATAGCCACTCTTTGAACTGTGGTGAGCAGAAAAGCATCTCAAATTGCACAAACCTCAAAGCAGATGATCTACAACAGCAGGAAACTACATCAGGTTCCACTAATGTCAGCCATCCGAGGCTGTACTGGGTAAAGATCAAGACTGGAAAAAACATCACCTGGTCTGAAAAATCCCGAATTCTTCTGTGTGAGTCAGAGTTTGGCATGAACATCATGATCCATCTACCAAAGCTGCCTTGTGTCAACAATCCAGACTGGTGGTATAATGGGGTAGGGAAGGTTTCCTTGGCAGACATTCGGCCTCTTAATATCAAATGAGCGTTGTTTGAATGCCATGCCAAGTTATTTTTCATTATCATATACATGTCAATTTTGCTTTTAATGTCCTGAACCAAAAAATCACAGTTTCTAAGTGACCAAAAAAAAAAAAGATAGAAAAAAAAAGAAAAACAATATCTATTGTTTAAAAAAAAAAAGGGGGGGGGGAAAGTCATCGTGTACCATGTGTGTAGTGTCAGAGGTTGAAATCCAGTCGAAATCCATTTAATGACCCTTTTACACAAGATTAAAGAAGACAGGCAGTTTGGTGCAGATCATCTTCAGCAGATTAACCTCCGCTCCTGGTGAGCTGAGGTCATCATTCTGAGACAGACACAAGGGCATGAGGTTTGTAGGAACTGAAGGAGTCTTTTAACTGAACCTCTTAAGGTATACTGAAATGATCAAGGGGATAAACACAAACCTTTTTTTCTTTTGCCATTCCAACCATCCTTCCATGTCTGAGAAAGTCTTGTACAATTGCACAAATTTTCTGATGCAATTATGCTGAAGTCAGGCTATCTTGTGGGCCAGTTTAGGTGGAACACGATATTGCTGTAACGTCTGTTTGTTGTGGTCTGGAACATTTTTGAACGACATTTGGAAGCATTTTGCCTATAAAAAATACTTAACTATTTAAGCAACGGGATACAGTTTCAGTGCATACTTTTCACCTCACATTGTCTTGGAGTAATAGTGGTTCTGATTCGACTAAATCAGATCATGTGTACGTTTAAAGTCCAGAGGAAACTGACACTGGCAGCGCTGCAGAGAAACTCCGGGTCTTGCCTACTGACGAGGAGCTCTCCTCCATCGCAGTGTGTAACATCTAATCATCCCAAGTCCAAACTGTTTCTACATGGATGGATGAGGTAGCAGAGTTGAGTGTGTCCTCCCATCCCCGGTTCACTCTGTCATTTATTCCACTTTTCCCAAGCTGTGTTTTGGGTAAGCCATAACTTACTAAGCTTGACTTGATGTTTTTTCCCCCTTTTCCTCTCCGTAAATTGCAGCTTCTTAAATTACTAAGCTGTCCTAATAGGTACAACCTGTGCCGAACCGAGTCTTTCGAAATGCAACAGACATCCATGTTTGCTACTTAAGTGCACAGGATAAAGGCTATCGATGCTCGGCAACATGCAATCCCGAGTCCTCTGTTGTAAATTCGCTTGGCCTAAAATGCCACTCCTGTTGCCAAAGCCTCAAATGTGGTTTCTATTCCTTCATCATCAAGGCAGAATCTTTCCATTCTCACGCCGTCGCTCTCTCTCCGGCCTGTCAAAAGCCAAAGATGTCAGTGACTTGTTTGTGTTCTGGCATCTTGAAAAGCTCTACCTTGTTAAACATGACTTTGCTGCTTAAACTGGAGCTCGAGGCTTTGATGAAACGATGGTTGGAAACCAATAACAGCAGCCGAGGGTATTATCCAGTGCAATAGGGAAGAACAATCAATCCATGAATTTTGATACCCGGCCCACGACGGCGCCAACTTGGTCTCCATGTGACTTTATAATTTTTTATTTTTTTTTTTTTAAATTTGTCCAAGCCAACAAAGCCAATGGTTAAGGTTAGAACGAGAGGTTGGGTTGGCGGCCATAGCCTGTAATTAATCTAATGAAATTGCTCTTGCACAGTAGATGTCTTACAAATTTCGGTTGAGTTGAATTAAGCGTGTGCAGTCAGGATTTAATACTGAAATTGTGCACCTTGGTATTCAGACCTCAGATGTTACAGGATTAAGTGCTACTCAGTTTGCTGAAAACAGAGGCGTATCTTGGTTACATGCAATTTACACCTTGAACTTAAGCCAACTTTTCTTATTTGTATTATGTCCAGCGCCACTGTCTGACAATATCATGTAAACACAATATGTCAAGCTGAAATTCATGTTTTGGGCTGTGATATTTGGGCTTTTTTCAATAGACCTAGGGAATACTCAAGGACCAAAAATAAATACGTAAAAACAGCACTATTGAATTAATTAGCGGACTTTTCCTTTAACGTCCTTTTTTTTTCCCCCTTTCTTCTTTCTACACATATTACAGTACATCAGTGGAGACAACCTCTTAGTCAGAGACATTGCTTATCTTGAAGCTTGTTTTATTTGGATAAAAGTATTAACAAGTCTTACTTAAAGGGGCCTGCTCACCCTTCCCAGAATCCTCGGCATTTAGCAAATGGACATTTTCCATGCCATCAATATTCCAAAAACAATCCACAACAATCCCAGGCCATAGATCTTAAATTATAACATGAACATGAAACAATTTTGCTTATTCTTTATGTAATGGGCCCGTACTTGAAAGAAAAGATAAGGCAGATTTTAAAAAGTTTGTAACAAAGTGTAACAGATTTAAAAAGTTTCTATGTTGGTGAAGAAAAAGTTTGTGATGGGTTTTTGAGTGGATCACTAACAGTGAATTTGCAGAGTAGCACAAAGAGCATCACATAGTGGTCACGTGCTTTAAAAAAAAATCATTATTTTGTATTGTATTATATTAGACAGATTCTATTCATAAATCCATCCATCCATCCATCCATCCATCCATCCATCCATCCATTTTCTATGCTGCTTGTGCATTGTAGGCTACAAGAAAAGCTACAGCTGATCCCATCTGACTTCAGGCGAGAGGGTACACTCTGGGCAGATCTGTTTGACAAATTGGCAAATATTATTAAGATATGGTTCTTTAGTGCATATTTTCTATCCCCTGATTTTTTTTTTCTAAGCTTAAAGGCAAGTGCTGGTATCGCAGTGATCTAGAAGCTACTGAAACCCCCCTGTCTCAGATGCTTCTGCTCAAGAAAAATCTGCCAACCTCAGAAAAGTGCATATTATTTGGATAATCATAATGGTTTAGCTAAGCAAGTGCATAATCCAACTCTGAATATGAGAAACTTTCCTGCAAAATTTTGGCTTAACTTTTGGCAACTCTGAATATAAGCCCTATAAATAAATAAATAAATGAATAAATAAATAAATAAATAAATAAATACATTTTTTACAAATTATTTTTTTTTATTTTTACACAGAAACGCATTAGGGGTTTTTTGTGCTTATTTTAAGTGTTTGAAATAGGATTGATTTTGGGGGAAAAAAAAAAAAAAAAAAAAAAAAAAACGAACGCATCTTGTGCCAGGCAAAATTGTCTACT
>JAOVYU010000015.1:4664897-4685278 GCA_025674565.1 Synodontis membranacea | reverse complement strand
ATTGTTACTTTAGTTTTTAGAAAGTAGATTTTGAGACTAGTTTGGATTTCGGCATTCAGCATTTCTCTTCGCGTTCACTTCATACACGACCTAATCCTTATGGAAACCTCAGGGAAGGTAAGTTTAGCTATATAATTTCGTATCTTGGCTCTTACCCATGCACAAATTTCTCATTTTCCCATTTGACCTCAGAATTCTCATTATCGAGCTGTTTTCATTAGCGAGGTGAGAGCGCCTCTCTCTTGTTTTTATGTGTGAGCTGTTTCTCAACCGCCACTTTAACATCTGCACTCGGTTGCAATGCTAACACTCGGCTAATAACAGTGTGCGTTCTCCATGTCCGGAGCCAAGAGGCACAGCTGAGCAATGTCAGGCAGACTCGCTCGCCGCCTCTAAGCATTATTGATTCTGGATGTGGCACTTTTGTACGGCCCCAAGCTGTTCTCTCTAAAGAAACAGCGTTAGCAGTGTAGCGTATGACATCCAATTGCTATCTCTGTCATCAGTGCCACAATGGACTGGATTCGTTGAGAGTAATCAAATTCCTCGGATGGATCTTGCTGTCTCTGAGGAAGATGGGAGAAAAGCAAACGCAAACACACATATGCACACCTCTTAAAACACGTGGTCTTCGATTCAGCACAAGTCCTCAGTTATCCCCAATCCTTATATACCTGTTTAATCATTTTCAAACCGTTGCGGATGCTTTTTTTTTTTTTCTTCTTTTTTTTCCAAGGTATCTTAATTACTCTGAAGGACCCAGTATCTGGCTAGTGGACAACTCAAAAGAAGTCCATTTGCCTGTATGTGTGTGTGTGTGTGTGTGTGTGTGCGTGTGTGTGGTGAGCGTTTGGCAGGCTGTGTTTGCGTCCAGATTGGAGCGCCTCTCGGCGGTGAGCCGGCCAGTCTTGGAGGAGTGTGTGTTGGGGGGATTGGGGCTTTAGCAGGGAAGGTAAGTGTGACTACAAGCTTTGGCTGGCCATCTGCTCTCCTGCGGTACTCGGGCCAACCTGAGCCGCCTGCAGCAAGGACCTGGCCTACGCGCAAATACACACCGCCGGCCAAACACGCACACACACAGCCTTACACACACAGCGACCACCGTCCAAGCATACTCGCTCATCCAATAGCCATCAGCCTGCTGCTTAGCACCAAACACCCCATATGCACTAAACTTTCCCTCTCTCTCTCTCTCTCTCTCTCTCTCTCTCTCTCTCTCTCTCTTCCCCCTCCTCTCTCTCTGCTTTTCCAATGAAAAGAATATAATTGCATGAATGTGTATTATACAGGACATGTGACCGTGCTTCTCTCTCTCGCTTATCTCTTTAAAATATATTCATTAGCAGTGTAACAAAATGGCTCTATCTCTATCTGTTTAGTGATTCAAAAATCAGTGATTAACCCAAAGTGGGAGTGGCCCAAAATGATCGGCCCCCAGAAACAAACCCACAGCTAGAAATGCCAGCAGTTTGAGCTCTGAGAATCATGGCTCTGACAATTCCTCAACCTCAACTACATCACTCGAGTTCATAATTGGACTGAGCTTGAGACCAACTGCACTGAACTGTTATTTATTTATTTATTTATTCTCATTTAATCTCGCTTATTCGTTTTTACACCTGCCAAAATAAAAGCAAACCCGCAGCCTAATTTAAGCCATCCTTAATATCCGAATTAATAGTTTGCCATTGGATACAATGCAATTTCGATTCGCGATCACAATTCTGTGTCACAGTGACACAGAATTGCTCACAATATAATACGATTCGATTTAGTAGCCTCAACACTTGATCAAAATATGATCAACTTGGGACAGAATCTGGTTGACGGAATCTGAGACGGAGTAATTTTAAAGCATATTTTAAAGCATAGGTGTGCGTATATCATCTTGCTAACCCAAAAAATGAGACATAAAACTGTTGTGGTTGTTGCATCGGCTCATTTAAATCGTTGGGTTTTTAATCGATACATCAATCCGATTAATGAATGTCCTCGTCTTATCTTATGAGCTTCAAGAGCTCGACTTTTTTGTTATCCCAGTGTGATATCCCAGTCTGATGCACAAAAAAAAAAAAAATAATAATAATAATAATAAAACTGCTTAAGGAATAGTGATGCTCCTATTATTGGTATCTGTACATGTATATGTTTAGAACACATTACCAGATCTAACCAAAGAATGTATTCATATTCGATTACATCCATAGTATTTCTATTAGATGGCTGCCAAAGAATGATGTCTTCCTCTTGTAGCTGTGAGCGTTGAGAATATATATATATAAAGGCGATACCTGCTGCATCGCGATGTTCGAGATCATCTTCATTGCACCATTCAGACACATGAGACAAATGAACGACACCAGAAAAAAGGGGGGGGGAAACAGAGAGAACAGAACAAGAGATAGAGAGAGAGAGAGAAAACAGAGAAGGACTGGAAGGAGGAGGGGGGAGATGCAAGTGAAAAACAACAACAACAAGAAGTAACATAATGCTCATTATTAAATTGCAGGCATGGCGATTGCCAGGAACCTATTCCTCATCATTAATTATTCATCCTTTCCTTCAGTAATGCAATACTCAGGTGAGGCGTGCGGGTGATAGAACGCATCATTTCGAGGCTTAATGGCGACGTGGTGGCCGGATCCGGGGATAGATTCGGAATATCAATCAGACATGCACGTGTAGACGGAATCTGTCTCTCCTCGTGTATTTTTTTTTTCTTCTTTATTTCTTTATTATATTATGTAGCTCTGGGGGAAAACTAACACGCTGACCTTTTCGCTGGCTTTAAAGGATGTTTTTTCAAAACCTCCCCAAGTGAAAATTTCACAGCACCCGAGCAAATCCATGCATTAAAATGAATAGCGATTAGAAGCGGTCCGACGGAGGGGTTCATCAGTAGCTCTCATAGGATCTGACAAGTTTTAAATGGGCAAAGGAAAGCCACTCGCAACTAAACACAATTATATTCGCATTTGCTAGGGTTCCCTTTTTTCTTTTCTCCGCAATGTGAATCAACATAAATGTCATTTAGTGTCATTGAATGCAAAGCAATGCCGTGATTTAATAATCAACTTGATTGCACTTTTATTCCGATATACCCGACATGTCAAGTGTGTATTCTTCATATACACAAACTCGCCTTAATCCAACTGTTTATCCTTCAACTATAATACGATAATGTTATTAATGACACTCAAAGCAGTCGGTGAATATTCCTTGGGAATCAATCTTCAATATGACTTCCTTTTGCAAACAGCACTTTCATGTTTTATACATTTTTTTTTTTTTTTCAACGGCGTTAATATTGTTAGCGGATGATATCCAAAGAAGAGCAAAGCGATTAATAATGCGTGGCAATTCACGGATGTTACGGACAAATACAAATCTTGGCAGCTTCTCGTACACATGCCTGAGGCTTCGCTTGCATCTCTCCCTTTCGCTCGCTCTCTTTCTCTGGCTCTCACTCTGTCTAAAATGCATATCCTCCCCATATGCTGTCATAGTTCTAAGTTAATGACCTCTCTTACTGTGAAATGGAACAATGCTTCCGTCTTCGGGCTGTGAACTGGTTCACCTGCTGCTCTAATATTTCTAGAGAGGAGCCAAAAGAGTGTATGCCGTACCAACATATTTACTTATTTCATTTGTTTCCAGTTCGTCCACATGCGTTTCTGGCTCTTCTCTGTTAATCGGCATTTGCACTGTGTATAAGAACACACCACTACACAACATGCAGATAACGTACAGGCAAATAATCAGCGATTAATTAAGCGGCAACAATTTGTTCACCAACGTGAAATAATGTATAATTATATCTAGCGGTTTGAATTAACTGCGTTTGGAGTATTATGGAACGTTATCACAATAACTCAGGTCATAGTATTATTGGTTATAAACCATTTATTTTTTTCTCAGTCTTTTTCTCTTTCTTGAAATTATTAAGACAGAGTGTGTCAAGAAACCAAAAATCGCAAAGCCTTCTGTCCTTTAAACTTTCCCATGGTGGAACACTTACTAAAGATTATAAGTAATCTGACACTAGAGACTCCTTCCACAACCACTAAAGTCAAATTCGGGGAATGTCTAGCTAGCTGCCCTTCTGTGCGTGTGCCGAAAAAAATCCAGTGTTCGTTTACAGCATTTACTCGATAAACGAGGGAACGATGCAAGTGGCTCAGATCGAGCCACGTGACCTGATTGCAGCCAATCAGTAACAGGAGTAGTATTCCAGCCAATCACAGGACTGGGGGAAGGTGATGGGGGAGATGTTCGTGTTCAGGTTGCTTTGACAATGCGCGTCCGTAAATTTGGGAGGGCAGAGCTATCGAAGGCGCGCTGAAGGAGGTGTGTATTTGTTTGGTTGTCGAGTTCAAATATCGACAGTCTTTCTCCAGAATCGATGATGCCCCCTTTAATTGTCTCCTTATGGAAAGCTGCACCAACATCGACAACTGATTTTCTTTTGTTTATTATTAGGCTTAGATTAAGTAGAGTGTCTCCCCTACATGTGTCTACGAATTAGATGTTACTGTAAATGCTAAAGCTGTGGTTTGAATTACAGCCAGAAGATGAATCAATACCGTCTGACCAATCAGATTCAAGAATTCTACGGCAACGTGGTATAAACCTGTATTCCGTTCAAATCAGTCTTGAACATTCTCAGTGTACGTAATGATGTAGGATAAACGCATGATTTTTACGCTGAGCATTCCTAACTCCAGATTATACTGTAAGAGGTTCATACAGTATGTGACATCACCGCATAGTTGTTGCTTTTCTCTTCTTTTCAAAATATATTCAAAATAAGTTCACTGTCTATGAGTCCTGCCTACACAAAGTTTGTCAGACTCTGAATTGTATAAATAAAGCTGCCATTTTCTGGCAGATGGACTTACTACAGTTCCTGACGTCATACGCAAACACACACACACACTCACACACACACACACACGCCAGCTGCTACTGTCGAATATTGAATGAGTTTCATTTAGCTGGCTGTAATACAATAGGCTTTACATAAAGACACTGAAGCTTGTTCATTGATCCAGCTGTTTTGGGCATCAGCACTGAATGACGTTTGATACACTTACAAATTCATTTTGATTGTGATGATTTATTATTCTTATTTTTTGCCCATGATGCAAAAAAAAAAATAAATCTAAATATTTAAATGGACAACATACGCAGAACATACCATGATTTTCTTTTTCGTTTTTCAAAACAAAACTCTTTTAAACAGACAATATAAAGTTGACAGTGACAACAGAACCAGCGCGAAACTGTTGCAGATATCAAGATTTTCCTCGGATATGTCGATAAATAACTCAAAAAGTCTCATATTTATAAATCACTGACTTTATAATGATTAGCACAATATGCAAAACTTTCAAGAGTTCTACCACTAAACTTAAAAAAAAAAACCTCAACACAACTTGTGAACGTTACGAAATCAAAAGATTTCAAACTTTCAGATTGTTTCTGATTCAGTGTCCGTGAACAACAACGAGTATCTATAGTGAAACAAGAATATTTTCCATCTCGCATGCAGAAATTTACCAAAATAAATGGTCGCACGTTAGTCAGATTGCGTTTGATAAATTTCGGCAAGGTTCTTTGGTCATGCTGGATGCATCATCCTTGACATGAATACTGTCCTCACTTCCTGCTCACCCTCTTTCCATCTCTCCCACCCTCACAATTTCTCTCTCTTTCCCTGCACTTTCCTCTGGCAACCTCTGATTCCTTTTCCAAAATGCCTTTAACCCTGTTTTTGTCCGGCAGATGACACTTTTCTCCCCCTCGATCCCTCCATCTCTCGCCCTAAATTGATTAGGCCGCTGCTGCATAAATTAGTCATCAGTATTAGCATGGCGCGGCGCATGCCACTGGTGCCAACTGCTCTCTGCACGGCCATTAAAGGTCATGTTTTGATGACTGAATGCCACACAGACACCTTGGCTCCCGTGAGGAGGCTCCCCAGGTGCACGTGAAAGGTTAAAAATTACCTTCGCGCCGCCCAAGGAAATAATTAGAGGGGAAGCAGGAGCGCCCGATAGCCTTGTGTCTGTCAGAGGCAACGCAATGGGACTAATGGCCACGCCAGGGGAAGAGTCAAACAGGCTGTCACATCAGCACGGACAAACGAGCATAATAGCAGGCCCTGTCAGAGCGAAAAGGGGTGGGGGGTGATGGCATTAGGCCCTAACCTTTTCCATAAATCTGTTAACACATGTAGCGTGGTGGTTTTGTGACTCATGCCTGGGTGTGTGTTAACATGAACAGGTTAGCGAGGAGGTGGGGATCAGTGCAGTTTCAAATCAAAACCATGAAGGTACAGAGCTGAGCAGAGAAAGTCCACTTCTTCATAAGAATTAGTTTTTCCTCCAAATATCTTTAAAAAAAATTATGTTTTATGTTTTATGAATTTATCGTTGTTTTTTTTTAAATTACAGTCGTCCCTCGCCACTTCGCGTTTTGAATTTCGCGGCTTCACTCTATCGCGTTTTTTTCAAATACAGTATATTCACTAAAAAGTTGATCGTGAAAAAGCGGGTTGCGCTCGGTTGTCTTGAGTGAATTATGTTTATTTTTTATTTTTTATTAACATTTTTTCCAAAAAATTGGGTGTTATTATAATGTCAAAAACCGTATTTAGAAGGTCGTAAACAGATTTCTAGGCTCTAACTACGCGGAAATACTACTTCACGGAAATTCACTTATCGCGGTAGAGTCTGGAACGGATTAACCGTGATAAACGAGGGATTACTGTACACTATTTTGCTAGGCAGCTGAGGAATATGGACACCCAAGCTGCGTTCAAGGCCATGTTGCAACTTGTAATTTCCCATGTACAACCGGGAAAAATTACCCTTCATCTCATCAACCTGGGATAGTATTCTCAACTGCCAGTTCCTTCCCCATTTACAGAGTGACCTCAAAACACAGTGCATACTCTGAACACTGATAAGTTCTCCTTCTTTACGTTTAAATTTTTATAGTTTATCACAGCATTGGCTTCAGGTCAGTTAACATACAGGCACAATACCTCGCTAATCACTATTTTCGGGAAGTAATAATCAACAGTGTGTTATCACTATCATTAACAAGCTTGCTGATAAAATTACTCGCTATTGTCTGCGGGCGAGCTTGTTGCAGAGCCTCTCGCTGTTGTCCATGCAGTTGCCGTCCAAATGTTGCATGTGCTTGAAGTTCACTGTGGAACAACATGACCAGTAGCTACTCTGGCCTGTAAAGTTACAGTAGCTTTTTATGAGCTTTACATGCTCTGACAGAGCAAACATGTCTAGGGTGGGAAGTTATTACATCGTTGCAAACTTGCAAATTGCCACTTACAAGTCACAACAAACCCGATACAAACATAAGGCTAACAACTTAGATGCTAGCATAGAAACATTTAGCCTTTTAAACAGAAAATGTTAAACACGCACAGTGACTATAACAACAGTACAAAACTCATAATACAGTAATACCTCGTGCATTTGCGTTTCTGTATTCGCGACTTCACAGATTCGTGAAATTTTCCATGGAACCTACCTAATATACAGTCGTGACGTTTTTTTGCACATCAGCAAAATCCTCAAAAAGTCTGGCATTAAAACTGCCCACGTCACCGCACGCCGACTATATACACGGCGCCGCCATCTTGACTTTTGCTCCGTCACACTACTATGATTAGCTCCCCATCTCTTCACCTAAAACTAAGGCTGCCTGTTAGTTCTCCCTGTCACTAGAGGGCAGTACAGCTCGACTGCTATAAAGACAAAGAAAGAGACTTAGGTCATATTTGGGGTTTAAACTTTAGAAATAAGCATTTATTAGCATTTTAAGTGACTCCACCAAACATTTGCGATTTTCACACATCTGCGCCGGGGTCTGGAACCTAACCTCGCGAATGTGCAAGGTATTACTGTATCTATATTTCCCTCAAATGTGTTGAGAAAAAGCTTTGTTCAAATATTATCGCTATACTTACTTCTGTATGCTACACTATACTATTATCAATATACTCAGCATCGAATGAATAAGAAAACATTGAATAACATAGAAAACGTTGTAACATTGTGCCATTGTGTTAACTTGAAGCAGAAGAAGTAAAAACTATCAGAAGAGTGATCTATATATGGAATTTTCTCTAAAACACAGTGAACGAGGTCATATTTGAAGATCAAAAGTTGTTTTTGTTTTTTTACTATCGAATACACAAAATAGTGAATTTTGTGTTCACATTACAAGCCTCATTGCTCAATTCCTATTTTTATTTCCCCTCTAGATCGGATTTCCCTGTCTTGACGGTTCACGTTAATAATTTTCAAGTGACCTGCGTCTAACTTTAACGAGAATGCGTCTGTCCTCCTGGACGGCACCTGTCCGCATACTGTTACATTTTTTTGCACAACTCATTTGCATCTCCAACAACAACAACAAAAAAAAACATGTTTGTGAGACAGCTCATCGTATTAAACCCGGCGAATTCGACTCGCTAGTAGTTAATGTAGGCATTCCGATCTAAGCGTTCTCATTCAGGATTCAAGATTCAAGATTCCTTATTCGTCACATAGAATTAGGTGCGCAATAAATAAAGTTAATAAAGCACAAGGTAAAAACCTAACAATAACTAAAATGAACAAAAGTTAAGGATAAAGTATATACAATCAAATAAAACGGAGGAATAAAGAATGATGTTCTAATATAGAAATAGTTGTAAGGTTAAAACTGTACATGTGTATTATTATAGGACCGAATCACATTCCTGTCGCGTGGCCACAAATCAGACATGTATCGGATTTAGGATGACATATGCAGTAAAACATTCTATTAAGGCACAATATCAGATTTGAGTCACTTCAGCCTGGCAGAGTGATAGTAACTCAGAGCTATCAAAAAATGTCAATTTCAGAAGAGTGGGTCATTCATGGAATCTCCTGGTAAACGCTGTGAATGCGACCATATTTAAACATGGGGGAAAAAGTTATGAACGAGTGAACTCGAGAACGAAAACTTTTTTTGAGGTACTTTTGGATTTGTTATGTAGTTGTCGTTCAATTCCGCACGTTGATCATTTATTATATTGTCATTTCAACGTATAACTTATGAACAACGTATAAACCTGTCCAACTAGCCAACACATTAGTTAGAATAGCAATGCACAGATACTGCAGATATACTTTCATAACCAAAGTGGCTGGTCACTATACAGTATATCCAGCTGTTTCCAGGTTACAGTGAGGGCGCTGAGGGTTTTTTTTTTGTTTGTTTGGTTTTTTTTTTGTCTTCTTTTACACTCAAAAAGAACCTTTAAATATTTCCTCAAAAGAACAAACATGGAAAAATATTCCCTCGAATAGTGTTTTTTTTTGTAGTGAGTGTAGGGCAGATTTTATTTTATTTTTTTGTTGACTATATACTGTACCACAACTTAACAGTCTTATAATGGTTTATTTATTATCACTAATCAGGTCTGCTATGAAGTGTCATGGAACGTGAAATGAAAAAAAAAAACAAAAAAAAAAAAACACAGCCAAAAAAAAAAAAAATCATCCAAGCTATTATCCATATGACTTATTTTTTTTTTTCCTAATCCCGAGTGACACGTCGATGAAATGATTTGCAATGAACGTAACGTTTTGAGTCTAACTAATTCATTATGTAGCGCAGCGCGAGCTGGCTTCACAGTGCCTGAGTTGCGAATGGGAAAAGACATCAGATAAAATCCTGACACTGTTCCACATGGCCTAGCTAAAGGTCCTGCTCTTCTCTCCTGCGTTCTGTCTTCCCACCGAAAGGAGTTGTCGAGGGGGATGAGGAAGGAGGGAGTGTGAGAGAGGGAGTCATTTCCCCTGCAAAACTGCATATCCTGCGCCAGACAGCCAATCTGTCAGAGGTCAAAACCCCTCTCTTCTTAAACCAAGCCAGCGTGGCAAAGCAGGTGCGCCTTGGAGAAAACGCACTCACACTCAGCCGCGAAAAAAAAAAGACACACAAACTCGCTCCCCAAGGTGCTAAGTGTGGGGGGAAAAGACACTGAAACAATAGCACTAAACATAGCGCTAGCGTTCCACCCCCTTGCTCCTGTGAAGATGTACTTAACTCTCTCTGCCGTTGCGCGCTGGCACCCGGCACCATGACATTTATATTCTGCCTGCAACATCCTGCCTGCTAATAGCTGGGTTATTAACATAACAAACTTAAACGTTGGATATAAATAATACCGTTTCAGGATGCACGCCGCTCAGCTGACAGTATTTAGGCAGCGGCTCAACATCTGTTTATGAACACTTTGGCTAATGATATCATTCCATATCATTAAGGGAGGCACAGAGCGCCGAGCGCACAGGTGCAGCTGCTACTGCCTGCACGCCACAAAACAGAGCGAGAGAGAGCGAGAGAGAGACACAGAGAAAGAGAAAGAGAGAGAACGTGAGACGCCCCCTCCCTTTCCGCCTACCCACCACCCTCCTCCCTCCGCACTCGTCCTCTCCTCCCTCGTTCCGTGAGCTTCCAAACCCGTCATTAGGACAATTTTCCCCAGCTCGCAGAGAGGCAGGCCTGTGATTTGAATCTGTGTATCACCTGTAATTGTAGTTTTTAGCAGCCGGCTGATTCCATACATTTATCGGGCCAAACTGCGCGCCGGCCCACGGCCTCCAAAACGCATTTGTGTCGCCAGCTGCAGTCTGTGCTTTTTTTAGCACTTTTTTTTTCTTCTTCTTTTTTTTTTTTTAAATATTCTTTCTGTCTTACAAGCAGCACGTTATGTGAGACAGCATGCTTTGGGTGGGTGGTGTAGGGTCGGGTGTGTGCGGTGGGAATGTGTTACAATCGAGTCTATGCATGTCATGCCTTTGTTTTCTGTTCTTGCGTGCTTTGTTTAGGGTGTCATAATTATGGAAATTATTGATTATTCTTCCCAGCACAATACCGAGGTCCCTCTACCATCCAGTGACCAGGCGGCTGAGATCTCACATTGCCCTTGTTTTCCCTGGAGGAATTAACACTTGGAGATTTGCATAACTCTTTTTTTTTTTTTTCCTCTACCGAAATAACAACAATGATGCCGCATTAAATGTACCAGAAGATCGTAATCAGGACAGTCACTGTTTTAGACTGGATTGCTAACATGTGGCTTGCGAAATTGAAATGAAACTATGAGACATATCGGAACGTAATTAAAGAACCAGTGGCCAGACATGAAGTGGAGTTACTGTATTGCCCCTAACTTAACTACCTTCCCCCAAAATAACCCGACAAACTGTACTTTTTTATCCATTTATAGTTACATTTATACTTCTGCAAAATAAGTATCATTTATCTAATAGCCATTACCAACTGATGCGTCCATTTCTCTTCAAGTTCCAGGGAAAGAAATGTAGCTTGTGTTACTGGAGGACTCGCTATGGAAAACTTAACACAGGAACAGCTTTACCTCCGACCATATAAACAATTACTTACAGTATAACTTAGCTTATAGAAATGATATAAATTATGGAATAATAAACCTTCTGGCCAAACCGATTCAGAAAATTGCAGCATAAAGAAACAATAAACCTAGATAGAGGTTAAATATTGGATCCTTACAATCTAGCAAGGTTTATACAAACTCATTGCTAGGTAGCCAGCAAGCATTAATACGCGATACAGTTCTCATAATGTCTTAAGCATCTCGAAATACGTTTCTAACATTACAGCAAAGATTTGAAAGGTCACATGTGGGGTGACTCAGATTAGCAGAATTTTTTTTAGCAACGTTCATTTATTTATTTATTTATTTATTTTCAATTTATAAAATAATTGGTATATTGGAATTTTCCATGTGACGTTCCTTTGGATTTTTTATTTTATTTTATTTTTTTCAAAATATATATCAGATTGCTTTCAGCAAAAAAAAAAAAAAAAAAAAAAAAAACAGTTTCTGTTCTTTTCTGTAAGACGTTAAGAAAGGCCAATTTCGGATCTTATATCCTCGGAGTTTTCTCACGTCTTCCGAGACGATCAGTGAAATTTCCTGCTCGCAACCTTCACGATTTCACCCGCAGCTGTCCATGAGCCGGGTAAACACCCCAAATGATGTCTTATTTTCCACTCCAGGACTTGTGTAATGGACAGAGGGCTGCGATATATATGCGGAGGTGAAGAATGAGATGAAGTCAAGCTACCCGTCCTTGTACTGCACTGCCTTTAGGCACTACAACGTGATAATAATGCCATCAGCTCGCCTGACACTGAAATCCAACAAACAGCCTGAAAGCAGAGAAATTCAGGACCATCAAGTATCACTGCTTGAATTTAAATGTGCCAGTGGGAGTCTTACCAAAAAAAATAAAAATAAAAAAAATAAATTTCAAGGTGCGGTACGTAAAATGTAATATTCACTACATGTTAATCAGTGAGCTGGGAAAGTGTAGTTGGAAAATCGGACAAATTGCCATTTAGCCCCCGTAACTCAATGTTTTTTTTGCTTGTTTGTTTGTTTAATTTTCAACACTGAACCTAAAGAAATGTTCATTTAATCATTCAAACGCGTGTTATACATTTTAGTACATTTTAGGTAACAATTTCCCTTTTTTTTAGCAGGTCTCCTTGATGAAAACAGCACCGTTTGGCTCATAAATGAGTAACATTTCTTTTAGCATACAATTAGAAAAACTCAAATTTGGGGTGATAAGCATCCATCAATGATTTTCTTTGAATCTACAGTTTGGTTAACACCTCGGTCAAACTCACAATATCACTATATAAAGAAAACAGAACAAGACATTCATTTTCTTCTTCTCGTGATCGTCAGGACATTTTCATGATGAAACTTCAGACAGGTGTGATGGTAAAGTGACTCACTAACCAGTCCAACTAACAGGATGTCAAAGGAGTACTTTAGTATTCATTTAACAAAAGAACAAAACATCTTCTTATGCGTTTTATCTGTTTATAGTTCGATGTATTGTTGTGGAATGTCCAAGACAAGTCAGTTCATGTTCATTTTCATAAAAAAAAAAGAACCAGAGAACGCAAGTCCACATTCCTCTTTCACTCTTGCTGACTGTTATAAAACGCTGGAGACTCCTTCAACAAATGCTAAATAAAAGTCCCGTTTCAAAATGATTCACCTTATCATTGTTAAAAAAAAATCAACAATTTATACGCACGTCAAATTGTTTTTAGACTATTTAGAGCGTCTCGCGGCTGGAACTGCTGTTGCAGGAAACAAACACTTTCGGACCGATCCGAATCAGGAATTCAACAGCGCTTTGGTATAAATACCGATGGTCCCTGCTAATAGCGTGCTTCAAAAAAAAAAAAAAAAAAAAACGCTTAACCTTATTAAATACTAAGTAGGCACCAAGTATGGAACGAGATGAATCTTTTTCGATAACACGACATTCGTAATTGCAATGCTGAGTTGATAGACATGGGATCACGGTGCGAGTCGACTTTGTTCCCCTCGCACACGTTTGCAGCCGGCTGAATCCCTAACACGACCGGAAGCCTCTATAATTTCTGCTCGACAAATCCCGACACTGTGAATAAAGCGTTTGGGAAGATCTGACAGTACGCCCGCTGCCACCTGAGGAAAGAACAAAAAAGAAACGGAGACGAAAAAGAAGAACCCATCTGAGGCCCCGTCGACACATCAGCCCTAACAAGTGGTTTTTATCAAACGCAGCGCCGGTGCCTTTGTTATTCCTCTTTCACAAGTAAATTACACTTTTAAGATTTATTAAGACACGAAACAATTTTCAAATACTGGGTCCGAACCCTCAGTGGAAAAGCACTCATTACTTTCTAGCCCGAGGCGCTCTTCAGCTCGCTAGCGTACCCATCACTCTCTCTCTCTCTCTCTCTCTCTCGCTCTCGCTCTCTCTTTCTCTCTCGCTTTCTCTCTCTCTTACTGGGCCGGCCATGTCTAGCACTGTAATGTCATAGCTATTTGTTGAAAGTCGAACTACAAATCCACTCCCAGCAGGTGTTTCCCAAACTCCGTTTAATTATTTAAAACAGCGAAGGCGCATGAGCATGTGTTAAAAACGTGAAGCTTTTCCACACCACGCTTTTCTTTTTAATATATATATAAATAAAACTATATATATATATATAACTCTCTTATTTTGTTTTATTCATCGCTGATTTTCTTACAGAAGTTTTCATGCATGCATGACTAAATGAAAAACGCCACTTGTTCTCTTTTAGTCAGATAAGTGAGTCTGTCTAAGTGTCAAACTCTACCCCTCCCTTTTTTTTTTTTTTTTTTAATTTCTGGGTTGCTGTGTCAGTAAGGTCATGCATATTTCTTCTGCAATTCCTTTTCTTCAAGCCTCCTGGAGCTTTAGAAGTCCAAATCTTTTTTTTTTTTCTTCTTTTTCTGGAACTTGCCCCTTCCAGACTGCCAACATGTGCTCGTGAGTGATTAATAAATGATTTTGGTGTTCCCATGGAAAAAAAAAAAAAAAAAAAAGACTCCATCATTATGGCTTTAAAGGAAGTGATTCGAACCTGCCACAGCTGTTTGGTGGGATTTCGTTTCAGCGCTGCGTTTAAACTCTCGAATGCCGTCTTTGATAGTTTTTTTTTTTTTATTGCCTTGAACAAATTTCTCTTCTGTATTATAGTTTAAAAAAATCCTATAGTTTGCAGTGTGTCACGCATGATATATGACCTTCTCATTCTCTTAGATGTTGAGATGTTCTTTCTTTCTTATTTATTCATACTAACGTACTCCTGTATTCTCAATTCTAATTGCTCAGAAAGTGCTGACTATTTCTCTCACTTTATTAAGCTCATGCTATCATTTCTATAGAATTGTAACTTTTTGTAACTGTGTCTTTGTCTTAGTTGGATTTATTTTTTGTTGTTGTTTTTGCTTTTGTTTTTGTTTTTTTCGATTCATTATGTACTTGTATCACCTGTAGATAGTTGAAGAGACAATAAAAGCTCACTTGACTTGACTAACGTTAATGTAACGTTTGTGGAAGGAGTCTCCAGTGTCAGAGCTTTGTAACAATCAGAGGTAAAGCTTTACGATTTCCACCCTGAGGAAGTCTTCAGGATGGAGAATTCTCTGTAACTAACAGGACACATTGTGTGCGTTTTTTTTTTTTTTTTGTCTTATTATGTTCAAGAGAGAGAGACAAAAAAAAGAGGCTGGTAAGGAAGCAACTGTTTACTGCTGCAATAATATAACCGATAACAGGAACTAATGTTTTGCCGACGTTCCGCAAGAAAAAGGAATGCATAGAAAGCGTGACGTCATTCTTTAATAAATAAAATATTGGAATTGTTAAGAGGACTAAGATGAATAAAACACTTTAGATGGATGTTATTGAAAAATTTTCCACTTCAGGGTTGAATAGTAACTCTGCTTTGCTTTATCATTGATTATTTTTCTGTAACATCATGCCCCGAAGTGTTTTTTTTTTTTTTTTTTTTTGGTTCCTGTACATATTTTGCTTGTTCATTGAGTGTAGATTACCTTTAATATTTATATGAATATTTGGCAGTAGCATTTTTTGTGACACTCATACAGTGTTCTGTGACACAGTGTAGTGTTTGTTTAGTCTAAAAATCTAAAATTGTTTTATGCAACTGATTTAATATACGAAACTAACCGAAATAACAGGCTGAAAAAAAAAACAAAACTCTAGAGACCACAGATGAGGTGATAGAAAGTGAATCGTGTGCAATATGTACAGTAGGAAGACAACGGTAGATGACATGGGATGAACAGAAGCCTATTTGTAATCTGTTCCTTTACACTCTGCTTGCTGCCTAGATGTGTTGACAGAGGGAGAGAGAGAGAGAGAGAGAGAGAGAGAGAGAGAGAGAGAGAGAGAGAGAGGGGAAAAAAACATCTCAGGAATCAGATTTACAACAGCGAGGTGAAGGTCAGATCCACATGAGCGGGAAAACATCTGCAATCTGTAAGTCAAACCTATTCACGAATCCACAATACCATACGGAGCTCTTTTTTTTAACCTGTCAGAAACTGTGTGCGTGTGTGTGTGTGTGTGTGTGTGTGTGTAGAAGCCTGTTCAGCAGACTGTGTTGGGTTTAAAAACCTTTAACTCCGAGGTGTCGGTCTCCCATCCACTCTCTCACCCCCGTCTCTTCTCTAATGGCCTCGACTGTGAGACAAGCTCGGGGACTGACAGCAGGACTACAGGGGGTGAAAAATCACGGCTGGCAGGAAGCTTTTGTGTAACTGTGTAAGACATATGTATATTTAGACAGAATACCATCGAATTCTCTCATTTGATTGGTCAGAAAGTGTTGAGTAGTCTTTCTATAACGGCAGCAGGTTCATATTAAAGCACTCGTTTAAACACGCCGTCATTTCTATAGTAGAGTAGAGTAGATTAGAGTACAGTATAATTTATACAGGGAGTCTAATAAAAAAATAAAAATAAATAAATAATCTTTATTTATTTAACAAAGAAAATAAAATTGTTGCTGTGGTAAAGCTTGGAGACCTTTTTTTAACGCTTAACGTTTATGGAAGGAGTCTCCAGTGTCAGCACGTCATTAAATGACATTAAATGAAATTAAATGACACCATAGATCCATGAATAAGCTGTAACTTTAGAAACACCACATTAAAGTAAACCTATGATTTGCCTTGTAGCATGTAATAGGCTGATTAATGGTCTGATTGACCAATCAGAATCCAGAGCTCGGGGAGAAACTTGTGCTGTGGTATCACTAAAATTTAAAACGATTTTTTAAAATTTTTTTATTAGTATTATTGTTGACACCGGTGTTGTTGCTTTAGTATAGACCATGTCTTTGAATCAGAGTTTCTGGTGTGCTAATTAGTGCTACCATCACTCTTCTGACAGGTGCAGCCCGTCTGCTGGGCTCCAACTCTCCCAAACACACACACACACACACACACACACACACGCTAAACGTGTTGATATCGTCCCCCATCTGTTATTACATAATCACTGCCAATGTCTGTGTGATGAAGATAGAGAAGAAGAAAGAGAGATACAAAAGAAGAGAGAAGCAAGGAAGGAAGGGGAAACTCGACAGAAGTGAGTATTAGGGCACGTCAGCATGGCTGGAGGCGGTTGAGAGTAATTGAGGCCTTGGTTGAAGTCGTTAGCTGTAATTCTTGGCTCCGAAACATTCGCAGCAGAGCCGTATGCCCTTGAAAAAGGCTCTGGAAAGTAAATTCCGTGTGGAATCTCATTCTTTACAATTATAGCAGTGATACAATTATGAATTTTGATCTGTGATTCCATATACATCTTTGCTCCTGGTATAATTCTTAAATTCTTCTTCATTAGGGTTTAAATTTACTGTGCAGGCATGGGAAAGTGAACTTTGGTTGGCTTGGATGGGGGAAAGAAAAAAAAAAAACAGAACTGTGAACTGACAGGAATCCGAAACATTTTTAAGCTGAGGTTATTTCTTCTCAACATGGTTAGCGGTCAAAGGGTCACCATTTTAATCCAGAATGGAAAGAAAGCTGACCGGTGAGAGGAAATAGCGTCGCAATATCAAGGCCACTAAGTTTGATGCCACCGTGATCCTGTGCAGAAAATGTGTTTATTTTCCCAGCGCAGACAGGAGACGGAGCCTGCCTGAGGTCAGGGGAATTCCTTCCGAAGGAGGCTTACGGGATTCATAAAGAAAGTGCCAGAATACACACCGCGCAGGCCGTGCCATCGGCCGTTTTTCAACACCGCGAGGAGCTAAACGGTCGATAGCGGAGCTGAGAGGCTCGGGAACGCTCACCCTAATTGTTTGTTCAATTATTTTTCTTGGACGCTGCACCTGCACTCCACCAAGTGAGCTCTGGAGACGCGCAGCACAATTAGAGCCTGCCGAGCAGTGAGGATTGTGGGTAAACGCAGGCCAAGCAGCCCGCAGGGCGAATCGGATAAATACCTTTTAGTGCTTTAGGTAGTACTGCGAGGGAGAGCGATCCAGGGCTCTTGGGGAGTAATTTCGGCCTTATTTGTCTGCATGTTTGACCTCCTCTTGACAAGGTTCCAGAGCGTTTTGTCAGCAGCACTATGCTCTCCTTCCCCTGATTTAATCAAAGGCCATTATGAAGGCAAGGATACCCAAGGAGGATGTTACCTCCACTGAACTGTCTGACTCCCCCGCTCCTGCCTGCTCTCACACACATCTGAGGTGGGTGAGATTTCACGGGTAAGTGCCTTAGACGGCTCAAAACCAGAAGCATGAGAGCAACTACACACTTCACCTTTCACACACGCCACGCTGGGTCACAGAAGGCCAGATAGTCAAGCTTTTGAAGCTTGCTGCATCTTACAACGTGCAGTAAAATAAAATAAATGCATCTATTTTCTGTTTTTAAGACAGCATTGCCAATTACACATCAAGAAATAGAAAGGAATGAACCTGCCCTGATTGGTGACATTAGCATAACACAGTATACTGCCTCAATTAGCCAGCAGTTAGGTTAGCTAACTCGTTAGCTCTATTCTGCCTCTTCAGCAGCAGCTCTTTGTCTAAAAGCTAGCCATGTTCATTAACAAGCTAGTTTTAGTCCATCTCTATGCGTAGAGATAAAAATAAAACAAGTAAGGAGAAAAAAAAAAAGTGGCATGAGGAATAGATCATTATCATCCTGTCCTGAGTTGAGTTCATAAACAGCACTGGGCCTCAATGAATAATTATTCATTTGACTAGCAGTTAGCAATGTTCATTAACAAGCTAGTTTTAAGCTGTATGTGTGATAAAAAAAAAACAAAAAAAAAAACAAAGTCAGTTAACATTTGTCTAACCTGTATTTTTGTTATTAAATCCTTAGTATATATTTGCTACCATGACACTGACATTACCAACACTTGTAATTAAAATGCTTATTCAAATTCATCTTTGCTAAGTAGCCAGCTAACGAGTGGCTAACTGTTCCTCCGTGTGAGTAAAATGATTAGCGATTTCCGCTAGCAAGTGTTATGCTGCATCACATCACAAAAAGCAAAATTCGAGTTCGTGTAGAGGGAAAGTCTGAACGTCGGGAGCCCTGATTTCTCAGAACAAACCCAAAAACTTGCTCCAAAAAAAAAAAAATAGAATATATTTCAGTTATTTAATATTTAATTATATCAGTTCTTTAAAGCTCTGAAAAAGTGTTGGTTAAATGGACCCATTAGCTAATACATATAATCTCCATGTTCAGCATGCTGCCCAGTCCTATTTTTGGTTGCAAGGACACCTAATTGACTGTGTGAATGATGGTAGCTAACATAATGCTAGTTATCTAGTTAAGTGCATTGATAACAGACTGACGAAAATGAGCGAGTTTCTAACGTAGCACATTACCCAATATTTCATATATCAGATGTGGTGTTCTATGAAACATTTTTTTGTATCTTTATGCGCTCATTCCCATGCTAGGTTCATACTGTACAAGCATTTTCTTTTCCCCTTTCTTTTCTCTTTTTTCTTTTTCTAACTCCAACAGCTCCGCTCGTCCTGCTGCAAAAGTGCGAGCGCAGCAGCATCAGAGCTGTGGAAGTGGAAACAACGGGGTCACGGTGGCTGAAGGTGTCAGTCACTGCATTGTTTCATTCGTTTCTTTTTTCCATCTTCCTCCACTTTGCTCTGTCGTTCAGTGGCGGTTCGGATCGTTGGTCTAAAGCAGGAGGATTAAGTGAGCAGGCCGCATTAGGGAAGAGTGTGTAGGATTGGGGCCGCTGCATTGGTCACTGACTTTTAAAGCCTGAGGGATGGATATATGCCATTGCCTTTCATGTGTGGCGGAGATGTGCACAGCTGAGGAAAGATTTCTTTTTTTTTGGTATCTTAGTGTCCTAAATGCAAATTTGATAGCAACATAATAATAGCTATACACAGTGAACGCCAAAATTTTTAATGAAAATAAGTTGAAATTAAGTATATCTACTGTATAAACAGCAATTTTGGTGACCTTGATCTTCAGATTTGTGGATAAACTGCATCTGTAGCGTATCTTCTCTCACACATATCAAAGCTGCACAGGGAAAAAAAAATCAAAATAAATATATATATATTTTTTTAATATTTAGAATATTTTTTTTAGTTGACCCATATTTATGAATTTTTATTAGTATGCCTAATTAGAACTATATTAAATGTTGATTATTGTTGGATTTTTGTAGGGGTTTTTTTTTTTTTTTTTTGTATTTTCTTGATTAAACAATAAAGAAATGATTTTCCAACAAACTTCTATGTAAAAGCCTTTGTCTTCAGAGTGTCACAGTAAAATAAATATTTTAATTCTAATAACTTTTGGGTTCATTACATATGCAAATGTAACCATGTTTAATTAGACAAAGTCTCATTTGCATAAGCAATTAAAAAAATCCTATGCAAAAAAAAAAAATATATATATATATATTAAAAAGAATGTT
>JAOVYU010000015.1:4632644-4640144 GCA_025674565.1 Synodontis membranacea | reverse complement strand
GCAGAAAATGAATACTAATCTGTGATTGTGATGCAGATGGGCTTTGGATATGCAGATGATGATACACCGGTGCCTCTGGGACACGGGGCATGCGTTTATTATTTTAACTCGAGGTGCCGTGGCCTCGGCTTGAACCCTGAGCTTGAAACAAGGACGAACCCAGTTTTATCTCAGATGCCAAAACCGAGGCAGAGATGCCAACACCGAAGGAGTGGAAAAAAAACACCATGCTCTAATTTGAGTAAACAAATATGAGAAGAAGACGAATTCTTGAATAAAGGAGACAAAATCTAGCATATGTTATGGCTCCCTGCAGCCCATCTAGACAGAAAACCAAAAAAGATGGATCAGCGCCATGATGGAAATGGAGGCCTCGCACAGCATGAGAAGGAGAAGAGCAAATCAAGATATAAGGAAGATGCAGGCAAACACTTATCGGTGAGGATAATGTGCTCTTTCCGAGCACTAATACACTAATGCATTAATCTAAATATCATTCCAGCGCACCATCCTGGTGCTAAACATTAGCAGTCTGACTTGATGTCGCATAGCAGCAGGCCCAAAGCACTTTGCGTGCGTGCATAAGTGCGCTCAGTTGGAGGTTTGTAACCTGAATAATGTGCATTTTTTTCTCCACGCCATCCACATCTTCCTCGCAGACTTTGAAAAGACGCTTAATTTCATACTTGTTTACGCCTCTTTGCTGAGATGAGAGCGAAGTGGAGCGCATGTATTTTTAATTCCAAATTAAGCCAGGGGAAGAAGTACGGGCTGCGCATTTGTGTCTGACAGTCGTGACCTCTTCTCGCCTAGAGCGTGGATTATGATGAACAAAAGTTAACACTCTCAAGATACTCGGCTTAACGCCCATTCATCACAGATTAGGCCATCTTAACCTCTACTTCAGATGGTGCTTGCATTAAATACAGCATCCTAACTGCTGGAAAAAAATGGCCACTCACCAGCTAAAATTGTGACTTTTATGGCATCTGTAAAGGGTTTAATTGCAAATGACCTGGATTTCGCAACATTCAGACTCAAAAACCCGAACAAAAGTACCTAGGTCATAAAACAGTAGGCAGCGAGAATGAGCCCGGATGAAGTGATGTGCTTAGTTGTCATTGAGCTTTACATCAAAATTCCACCACCATTTATCTTTCATATTATCTGATGAGACCATTATTAGCCAATAAGCAGGCTGCTCTGTGGTGTTAGATATGTTTTGGCCAGTGGCAGGATGATGCATGGGGATGAAACATGGCTGAAAATGGGGCTGTATACTGTATGTGGGTGGAAAAGAAGTGCTGATGAAGGAGAAAAGTGAGAGTTTAGACGAGAGAGCTGAAGGTGTAATAGGGTTTAAAAGGCCAAGCGCAGGCTTATCTCCCCACTGACACGGTGGGCCAGAAAAGATTCAACTAATCCCACAACTTCTTTAAATAAACTCACCAAGTCCTAGTATGACCAAGGATGTCTGGGGCTTTTTTTTTTTCTTTTTATCCTTCTGGGTTTTTTTTCTCTTCTAACACAAAGTATGATAGTTGGCAAATCGTTCATTTAATAGACCTTATATTTAGACCAATTTTTCCAAGGTCAGAAAAACTAAAGTTAAATCCTCCTTTTGTGGGAACCCATAAAGGTTGAACATAGAACCATACTTCAGAGTGGTTTGCTTCAGGAACCTTCATGATGTGAAGAACTCTCGAGGTCCCGTGTTTTGGATCTATAGCTGAGCCTGTATGTCTAATTTTTTTATTCTTTTCCAATTCATTTATTACATTTTTAAGCATGAGATTCATCTTAATATCATGATTAGAATATCCATGATCATATACCTTTACCCAGCTACATTTAAAAAGTCTCTGCCACACCAAAAAGATTTCTTCAAGGGTGATTTGAATAAATAATGTTTCCAGTTTAAAAAAATTTGAATTGGTAACCAAAAATACACCAGTTAAAGGTAACCTGCTTGGTCTGAATCCAAAAAAATAAAAATAAATCCAAGTTAAGTTCCTCCAAAAGTACT
Organism: Synodontis membranacea; assembly: GCA_025674565.1. NCBI lineage: Eukaryota > Metazoa > Chordata > Actinopteri > Siluriformes > Mochokidae > Synodontis > Synodontis membranacea. The sequence goes on along the minus strand of JAOVYU010000015.1, from coordinate 4,638,118 downwards.
GATACAAATCATAACACTAAGTGAAAACAATCACAGGGAAAATCAACGGTTAATGTGATTTGGCTTGACTCAATTGTGAACATAATAGGCCCATTAACAAACCCATCTTTGGCACTGCCATGACCCCAATTTCTGATAGCGTACCTAGTGAACAGGAAAAGCTCTGACCGATTGGGTTCCACATCCGCTGACATCCGCTTGCGGGTCACTGGCTCTCCAACATACGGCGAGGAACAGGGCTATTGGAGTCAGTGAGGCAGACAGTACAGCACCAAGGCCTTGGGTTTGCCAAGTGGACCTCTGCAATAGAATAAAATAAATAAATCCATAAAAATGTATAAGATAAAATAAATTAAACTAACAAATAAATACAGCAGGAAAAGAGAACTTGACTGTAAATCCCATGCCAATTACAATTAAGAAACAGTTACATGTGAGTGTTTAAGTTGCAGTCGTTTTTAGAGGGGAATAATAACTTGAAATCTTGTACTAAAATGGGATATGAAATAAACAGCAAATTGCATACATCCTATTATGAAGTGTGAAATACAGTTCAATTTGCTTTAGTTCTTTCCCTTTATAGGAACATTCGCCTGAAATCTTCATTCTACTGGTATATTTTCTTGGCTGTAAAAATTAAGAAGCTCAAGCATCGGCCAGACTGTAGACTTTCTGAGCGTCGGTGTTGGGCTAGCTAGAAAACCTCAGGGCCTGTTAGGGTTCTCGACACCAGCCATCGCCTCCAGACCTCTCCACTTTCTCTCTCTTCTCCTTTCCTCTCTTCCTCGGCAAGGAAGCGGCTGTTTGCAGAACTGTTTAAGGCAAGGTGACAGAATCATGTAGAAGAAAAATTTAGTAATTTCCAACAGAGCTTTAGGTGGAATTTTTCTGGCCGGCCGCCCGCTCTACCTCAGCGCATGTGTACAGTATGTGTGTATGTGTGTGTGTGTGTGTGTGTGTGAGAGAGAGAGAGAGAGAGAGAGACAGAGAGAGTGTGTGTGGGTGTCTCTCATGGGGAAGTGCTCGGGAGGAGGGGGAAAAATGCACTCTGACAATTTTGCCTTCCCTTAAGGAGCCCGTGCCAAAAAAGTACAATATTTCTCGTGAAAGCTCTTTCATGGCAGAGAGTGTGGATTAGGAGGGGGAAAGCACTGCAGGATAATGCTCATACCGCTCTGTCACCTATTATTACGTGCACTTAACACTGCTGTTAAGAGATACTTCCACAAAAGAGGTCAGAGGAGTGTGCGCCGGGGGAGGAAGAACATGTTCGCTTGTGTGCAGGCACAGACCTACACAAACACACACAACGGTTGAGCGAAAAGGTTGCCGGGGTCAGCCATTGGCTGCTGGGCTTGGCCATGTGACAGGAAGGAGGCTGTTGTCGTGGATACGGGCGAGGAGGCTGATTGAACTTGGCCACCTGTCCGGGAGAGGAGAGGAGAGGAGAGGAGAGGAGAGGAGAGGAGAGGAGAGGAAAAGTGAGTAGAGGGGAGGAAAACAGACGATGAGAGGAGATGCAATAAGAGCATAGAAAAGGAGCAGAAAACAGAGGGGAGGAGGAAAACAGAGACTAAGAGAGGGGAGGAAAACTGTGGAGATGGATAGGGTATAAGAGAAGAATGGCAGACAGAGAGGAAGAGAAGCAAGGACAAAGACCAAAGAGAAGAGCGGAGAGGAAAACAGAAGAGATGAAATCACAGGAGTGGAGAGGAGAAGAAAATACATGACAGGAGAGAAAAGGAGAACCTACTGGAGGAGAGGAAACCAAAGAGAGGAAAAGAGGAGGGATACAAATTGGATGGGATTAAGGTGAGGGTAAGAGGTGAAGGAAGATGAGAAGAGGAATAGGTGAGAAAAAAAAAGGTAAAGAGGAGAAAAATGGTGATGAAATGTACAGTGCCATGAAAGAAAACAGAAAAGGGAAAAATGGACAAGAGGAGAAAAACGAAGAATAGAGGAGGGGAAAATGGTAGAGGAGAGTAATATTGGACAAAGAAACTGAGAAGAGGAGAAAAATTTGAGGAGCGGAATACTCAATGAGTCAGAAAAAGGAAGAGAAAATTGAGTAGGTGAGAGGGGAAGAAAGATGAAAGAAAAGAAAGAAGAGGAGAAGAGGAAAGCTGGAGAGAAAAACAGAGAAGAGGAGAAACTCTTATAATAGGATTCAAATGCTAGAGGATCCAATTTAGAGCCAAAAAAAAACAAAACTAAAGGTACTTGGAATGATTCGTGGCTTTAATTTTGTGTTGAATAAGTTTTTAATTGTACATTTTTAAAAGGAAAAAAAACGAACTATTCTACACTTATTCACACTTTTTGTTCCAGCCCAGAATTCAACACAGGGCCAAATATTTTTGCTTGAGTCTCGGTGGACTAAACTTTGTCTACACGTTCTCATTTCTCTCTTTTTCTCCCTGTTTTATTCCAGATCTTCCCCTGGTCTCCAAAGTATCCTCCATGCATTCTATCTCTCTGTCCAAAAACGGAAAAGATAACGATGCCGTTTCCGTAGCAGCCGTTTCCACTTGGCCACTGCAGAATTGCTGTTATCCCTCCATCCCTCCTTCCTTGTTTATTATTTATAAGAACTTCTCCAAAATGGGCTCAAGTTCTTGAATAAAAATAGTATTGCATGAGGAGAGACCAAAAAAATAAAAAAATAAAAAAATCCTCTCCACCTCAGAGCAACAACCAAAACTGTAGAACAGCAGGGAAAAATCACGCATAAGGCTCTATGAGTGCATATGAATACTTGTATTCTCCAGAACCCTTAAGAGTTCCCTATACAGGAACATCCTTACATGGAAATTATTTGTTGCATGAAGATCCATGGAAGAGTGGAACCTAAATGCACACAAACGTAGTTATGGGGGGAAAAATAATCTAGAATTCAAAACTGTTCTTTATTTTGTACCTCAACACATGGTTTCTCATTCACAGCAGGTTCCAAATAGAACCTCTTTATAATGCTACACTCATTTGTTTGATTGTTTGTACAAATTGTTAAAGATACTAGGTTGAACAATACAGCAAATTTCCCTTTTCAGTAATGTTTTTGGGTAGTTTGTTTCCATGGGAGAACACCTGTAGGTTCTGCGTGGAACCCTACATGACACATTTTCCATTTCAGAAATCATTTCAGGTAGAATTTCTTCCCAAAGAGACACAAAAAAAAGAAAGAAAGAAAAGAAAAACTGCTTCCGTCTATCACCCTTTCGGTTTGTCGCTTTCGTGGAACCCAAAATGTTTAATATAAGAAACTAGACACAATTTAGGAAAGACTTTTAGAAAGCTAGAACCATTAACCATCAAAAGAACCCTCAAGAAATCCTTTTTTTTTTTTTTTTTTTTTTTCTATCAGCAGATATAGATTAAAACTCTTCATTCTTTTTTAACTGGTTCTCTGTTGAATCTGTAGAATCCTAAACCAGCATGTTTCCCTTTAAGAAAGGGTTCCAAGCTAGAACTATTCTTTTAAACTTAATAAGCTATTATTACCCAAAGGACCCCTTGAAAATTTAATCTTTTTCTAAGAGAGTTGTAGGTCTTAGGGAAAAAAAAAAAAAATGCAATGGTTCCATGTTTGTGCCTATGATACCCCTTTTTCACCAACAGGGAGCGGCTTCCGTTCTGGCTCAGGTTCCTGTTGGTGGAAAAGTTGTACAATCTTAAGGGGTGTTAACCTTCCAAGCTACACCTCTTTTGGAAGGAAAGGAACCCTTAACTGTAAAATGGACCCCTTGGAAAACAGCAAGCAAAACGGCAAATCTAGCAGCCCAAAGAGTTCTTCAGCTTGCCTAGATGAATATTAGAGAACCATAGTAGCTCCAGTAGAATCGTTTCCTTTAGCCAGACTTCACAATTAACATGAATTGGACACTCGTGGCACAGGTTTGGTTTCTCAAATCTTCAAATCATAGTTTTTCAGATGTACCGTAGGTCATGTGATTTTCTTGTTCACGTGTGATCACGTACTGTATTATTCACATTCATTTACATTTAGGTGAATGTCAGGTGCAAAATTTCAGAGCATAACATGGTTTTACACGGGACCACAAATAACTCACATAATCACAGATTTTTTTCATAAGGGTTTAGAAATCTAAAAGCATTACTATCCAAAGAACCCACAAAGAAGATGTTTCACATATCACAAAATCATTTGTGAATGCGCTGAAATCAATTTTTAAAACTAAAATGATAGGCTGTTAATTCTAGCATATATTCTAACAACAACAACAAAAAAAAAATGCATTCTTTTATTTAATTTTATCTAAATTTGTTTTCTTTTTCAAAAACCACTGCATGCAAATTGAGAATTGAGAGAATTTACAAAAATAAAAATAAAAATAAAAAAATGTCTTGTTGCTTATTTAAATGTGATTTTCAAATATTTTCTAAAACTCTACTAAATCACGATATCCCGTTGAAATTGTACCTTCTTCATTATTTTCTAGCCATCTTAAATGATTTCAATTCAAAATTCAATATCAAAAGTTTGAAACGTGTGAAGAAATTTCACATGAATAAAAGATTACAGGAATGTTCACGATTCTGTGGAATTCAAATGAATTTTTTAAAGGAAGGCAAATTTAGGTGAGAAATCTCTAAGAATTGTCTACTAGTCTGTTGTATATTCTATAAACGAGACAAATAAGTCCATGTACATTTTATCATTATTTTAATGGCATAAATGCAAAGGCCAGTAAAATCTGTAAATATAAAAAGATCATTCTTGCAGCGGAAATATGAATAATTATGTTGAAGGTTTTTTTTTTTGTTTTTTTTTTTCTAATTTTATATGGTATGAAGACAAACTCCAGAGAAGGCTGCGAATCTAGATGTGTTTTTCTGCTTTCCATGGTGCTGTCCTGCCCTCTACTGTCCTCTGTGTGCATATGATTTCCTGTCCCCGTATTCCCCGTGTACATGTGTGTATGCTTGTGTATGAGTGTGTTTCTCGGATGTGAGCATGTGTGGCCCTGTCATTCGGCTTGTCTCCAGTGTGAACTCAAGGTCAGGGTCGGGTTTATTTCCAGCGTGTCTGCTTTTTGATCCGTGTTGCAGGATGACAACGTAACACTTGCCACGGCCAGCTGGATTACAGGAACGCAGACCCCACACACACACACACGCACACACACGCACACACGCACACAAACACAAATCAGAACGGAGGAAATCAATCCAGTATGACAGTCACTTCAAGACAGACGGACCTGAGTCTGCACCGGCTGTCAACTTTCTCACACACACACACACGGTATATATGTACAAAAATAGCAAATGGGTGCACTCACATGTCGAGGTTTCAACACCCAGGGATACACACACACAAACACATACACCTTCTGTCCTGCAGGAGCACTGAGGACAAATGCTGTTGCTTCATATCAGTCACTTTCCAGTCCCTGGAAGGTAAAACAAAAAACAGACAAAAATGTGTGTGTGTGTGTGTGTGTGTGTGTGTG
>JAOVYU010000015.1:4509297-4522579 GCA_025674565.1 Synodontis membranacea | reverse complement strand
CGTTTAAAAGACAGTACAGAGCAATGATTCTGTCATTTCTGGAACCTGAATAAGATCGCTGGGTTATATTAATGTACTGTTCTATGGTTTTTACTCTTAACAACTTATTCACAGGGATACTGTATGTATAGAGTTTTCCCTACATGATAAGTATAATAATAAACAATAATATTCAACAAAGAAAGGCATATAATTGTTGAGGTGGTGAAGCTTTCTGTAAGGTATCATTTATTTTACCGTTACGGACGGGCTCTCCAGTGACAAGCACTTTGTAACAGTACATTTTTCCACCAAGGCAAAGTCTCCAGGATGGAGGCCTTTCATTTTATTTTAATTTTTTTTCAATTTGCATTTTTTTTTTTGTCTTATAAACCTCAAGGGAGTGAAAAAAAAAAAAAAAAAGTTAACTTAAATTAAGAGATTCATTTACCTGAGGTAAAGCCTGAACTACTGTGTCTAGCAAAGCACGCATCCCGGTGGCCATCTTCAACAGTTTCAACACTATGAATAGAGGAAAGAATCAAAGTGAAAAAAGTGCCATATATATATAATAGCTATTCAGAGCCATTTTTTAATAGAGGTCCCAGTGGTCCCAATTGCAGCAGAAAGTAAAATACCAAGTGTCAGAATCTGAATCTGCAAAAGGATGTGGGCGCAGAGGAGCCCCGTCTAAGCCCTTAGTGGATGTCGGTAAAGGCCATTAATTACCATCAGAGCCCTCCTTGGAAACATCCTAACCCACCAAGCTGCCCTCTGAGCACCTACGCGCTTCCTCTACAAATGCCTCCTCCCCATGTTACAGACAGGCAGCAGTCAGATTTCACAAAGAAAGAAAAAAATAAAAAGACTTGTTCGACACCAAAGTCTTGTGCTATTGTACCCTTATACCTATCGTCTGGCCATAATTACAGCTGGGCTTCTCTAAGGTCCTCGCTGATGTCTACGGCTGTGCTCGGCGGAAGAGTCAGAGGAGAAGGAGATACAGAAGAGAAGGAAGAACGGATTTTAAGGGCACGGGAGAAAGAAAGGCAGGAATGCAAAAGAGAATGCAAGGATACGTACTGTAGGAAGAAGAATGAGTGAAGGAATTATGAAATAAAGGAGAAGAAGGGAGGAAGGCAATATCGATTAATATTCTAGGTAACAAATAACGTACAGTACCACCTAAATAACTTCAAACCTGCAAATGTTCCATAAATCTAGAATTATAATTCATAATTCTACGAACATTGACATGGGAAGCCTTTGCAACCCAGCTATTTTTGTGCAACATGTGCAATAGTTTAGTATCCTACAAATATTGCTTGACGTCACAATAACGGAGGAAGATTTCAGCAGGAGACTGACCGCGCGCAATCCGCAACACCCGCATGATCCGGATAATGGTAGGGTTGATGGGAAGGGAGGCATTAATCTCGATCTCCTCCAGAGTGATGCCCATCACAGACAAAAGCACAATGGCCAGGTCCAGTTGATTCCACCTGCAGATAAAAGATAAAAGAGGGGGAAAAAAGTGAAAGAGAGAGAGAGAGAGAGAGAGAGAGAGAGAGAGAGAGAGAGAGAGAGCGAGATAGGTCCATTCATCTATTCATCAGAGATACGATCCCGCAGCTGACGGCACTGTTGTAATCGTTCCTGAGTGATTAATAATGAAATCTTCTGCACGATGGAAATGCAAGCACTGCGACTTCCATATTAAATCAGACAGCAATAAATAATGTATGTTTTTTTTTCCATTATTATTATTTCTGCTGATTGAATAAACACCAGACACCATGTTCTAAAATATGTACACAGTGTTCGTATCATATTTATATTTTATATTTATGAAATGAAACTTTCATTCAAACTGACTGCGTTTAAATCAGACCTACTTGCGTACTGAAAGTAATAAAAACCTAGCTATATATTAGAGCTCACATAACTACCAGTAAGTAAAGTTTCTTTATTTAAAAAAAAGAAAAAAAGCACATTTCCTCCAACAAAAACACATCTAACCCAGTGTCACTGAAATTTACCTTAGCTCACTTCTGTTCGCTTCTTAACCGTGAATTTAATTAACCCCGCTGAATGCTTTCCTTTTGGCCTATTATCAATATAGGTGGAAAGGCAAGGCCGTGCTTCATATAAACCAGCTGTAAGATGCCTTGCATAAGTATTCGCCCCTTATTAATCATTTAATTAGAATTAAATGTCACGAGTCTGCACAAACAATCCATACTACGGAAACGGGGAATTTTTTTTTTTTATAGTTTGCAAAATGATTTACAAATAAAAGCTATGATTGCATACTGTAAGTATTCACCCCCTTTGCTTTGAAACCCCTACAACCAGAGCACGCACGGACAGTATGATGTTACTTTACAATCCTTTTTGAATTTGAATACAAGCGGTGGTCACGTTTCACAAAGAAATTAAAAAAAAAAAAAAAAAAAAAAAAACTTAAAATAAAACATTGTTTTTCTGCCCTTGTCCCTAAAGTCTGGAAAGAATTACCAAAATGAAGAGACAGATAAAGTGAGAAATGATAAAAAATAAATATATAAAGGAAGGAGAGAAGGAAACCAGTTGCTAACAGAAGTCACATAATTAGTTGCATGACGTTCACTTGTTTGCAATTAATTCTTTAAAAAAAAAAAAAAAAAACCTGTACAGTGATGCTAATAAAGGGTGCTTTCTATTAATACTGGGAAGTTAGGATTTCTGCATGTATGTGTAATGCGTTGGCATCAACTGGTATTTTCTAACCTGGCTAGGATCCGTACTGCTCATTGCTGGGACTGGTTTTCTGTCTTGTTGTACAGTATGTGAATGCGGTCAACTCTGATGTGACATCATTCCCAGCTCCGACTTCCAACTTCTGATGCGAATGTAACGTAGCGCAATTGCCCACTCATAACATCGTACTTTATTATCAAAAACGCACACCGGCGCAGCAGCCCAATATTATTTGATCTTGTAAATGAGGCATAAATTTAACAACATGCTTCTAATTTCACAAGCACAAGTTTTCTAATCATATCAGCTTTTTTTTTTTGCTTCAAATTAATTCAAAGGCAACCTGCTTTGAAACCTGCCTACATTAATAAACATTAAGTAACATACCGCCGTAATTACGGCATCGTTCTGCGCTCACGCGTCCAACAGGATGAGGAATGAGGGTGTGCGAGTCAGGAAAGGAGGGGAATAATTAGTGTATTTCATCAATTACTTCTCAGAACTGCATGTGTGTGTGAATGTGTGTGCACCCAAAGCCTTCGTGTCAGCTTCTAGAGTGGAGGATGGCCGTACCTGTCTTTGAAAAACCGGCGGAAGCCGAAGGCGATGAGCTTGAGCGTGGCCTCGACCACAAAGGTGGAGCTGAAGAAGTAATTACAGTACTTCAGAGCAGTTTCCAGAGACTGAGGAGAGAGAAAGAGAGTGAGAGAGACAGAGAGAGAGAGAGAGAGAGAGAGAGAGAGAGAGAGAGAGAGAGAGAGAGAAATGGGGGCATTTAAGGAAAAAGAGGCAACATTTGAACAGCACAATAAAATGACAATAGCAATTTAAAGGATGGCATCATATCATGAAGAACAACTATCTTCCGCATATCAATATATCCGTATATGCATATATTGTTCTTTTGGCAGAATTTGAACATTTCCATAAATATGAGCCGATAAATGCTGCTACTTGTTCAGTCTGACGTCAACACTTTCTCCTCTCATGTAAGTCACATGACAAGAAGTCACTGTTCTAACCTTTGGCTGGTCGTAGTGCTCCAGTGACATGGTGACGACGTTGATGCAAATGATGAGGGTGATGAAGATGTCCAGGTAGTGGCTGGTGCATAACGTGTGGATCATCAGGCGGACGTGGCCATACCCGGCGTAGTACGGCAACTTCTGAGCCTCTGCAGAGACAGATGGAGACAGCGACAGATCAGTCGTAGGGGAAAGGAGTGGGAGGCTTGGCTTGAGATTGGCAGACACCAGAAATTCACAAATACTGGCAGAGAGAAAAAAAAAAAAATCAGCAGAGCAAACAAAGAACAGAGCAGCACTTTTAAGTGACGCAAGAATGTCACTGGCATTGGTAAAAAATTCATCACCAAATCCCTGCGGAGGCCACAAAAATATTTCCTTTTTATTTATTTATTTGTTTATCTATCTATCTATCTATCTATCTATCTATCTATCTATCTATCTATCTATCTATCTATCTATTTGTTTATTTATTTATTTATTCGTTTGTTTGTTTGTTTATTTATTTATTTATTTAATATTATTTTTACATTTGTGCATACAGTGTACCAAATGTGTGCACTGCTTTCAAATTTTGAGTTCTTGCATTTATAAAACACATTTTGGTTAATATGTACTCACTTCTGAAGATATATGCCTAAGTTATGTAAGTACTGCAGTGGGAAAATAACTAGCTATGGATGGAGGAGATGGATGGATTTCTTCACGGGAGGAATTCCAAAATACATAAACCATTAACTTGAGCACACAGTTTACTATTTTTTTTTTATCATATTAATGTTTCTAGACCTGTAATTACTATATATATATATATATAGTTTCTTTATATAGTCTCTTTATGTAGAGATGAATTTCCATTGGCATCATGTTCAGTGGGTCAACCAAAAGTGAAAGCACAATGAATCTTGGACAAAATGAATCTTGGTCCCTACTGAAAATCATATGTTAATTATAAAGATTTGATTTATTTATTTTTTTTTCATTTATGCGACTCGAAACACTGTCATCGTTCTTTTTGAGCAACGCATTGCGTCCCCACATTGCCTCCACTCTTACGTCCATTTTACATCCCGTGAACAAACCGCTGCCCGGGATATCTCAGGTACGTAGCAAAGTGGCCGTTAACACGACGGCAAGAGCCCGTTTATAATTCACAACCCCCAGCCCAGTGCAGTCTGCACACTTTTCTGCACGCACTTTCTATTTTGAAACAGAATCAGCTCTCACTTTCTTAACCGTATAGCTCACGCTGCCAATTTGGACAGCTAGAACATAGACCTCAAAAAAAATGGCAGAAAGGTCAGAGTCAGGAAGGATGTGCAGTCGATAACGAGAGAAAAAAAAAATCCATGGTGGAACAAAGCAGGTGAAAAGGCTGGCACGAAAAAAGAGGGGAGGGGGGAGGAGGTGGACAAGGGCAACGCTGGGTTTGGGGTGATTTGGGCTCACCTATATTAAGAAACGAGCAGTCAAGGCAGACAGAAGAGAAGAGAAGGGAAGGAGAAGGAGAAGGTGAAGGCGGACAGCTGGGGGAGAGACACTGGAGTAAAAAAGAGGATGAGAGGAGATGGGAGGAGACAGGTACGACACCGAGATAAAGCAGGATAAATAAATGAAGAGTGATATGAGTAATGAAGTAAGGCGAAAGCCAGAGACAAGAGTCAGATTATTAAAGGAGAATGAAAGATGGTGGAAGAGAAGTGCTGCGGCAAAAACGAGGGGTGTGATTAATGCTAACTTCTCTCCTCTCGGGAAGTTTTTAAAGTGCTGTGGGGAAAAGGAAAAAAGAAAAAATCTCTTTGAGCACTTATGACCTATTTCAGCAACTCGACCGTTCTTCTGTTGTATCGTTCACTTACAGTGAATGTAGCTGATTAGTCTTCGTGATATCTTTGTCAGTTACGTGCTCAGCCTATGAGCATAACACGGCTAAGACGCTAACGCTATCGAGGTTTAAAACCCAGTTCAGCACACTGTTATTTAGAAACATGAACAGAAATGTACACTGTTGTTACAGCGGCATCAGTGCTAATCAGCTGGCCAACTTCGACAACATTATCGTAGCGGGGAAGGCTTATTATACCTTAGCACAGTAGAGTGAATTTCTACTGTCTACCTTTTTTTTGTGAGTTGATTGGGGTTTTTTTTATAGTGTTTTTTTTTTTATTATTATTATTTGCTTCTATTTTACCTCCCCAGCTGCCAGACATCCAGTAAATATGTGCACCCATTTTCTTTTTTTTTTTTACGCATGTGTAAAAACTGTACAGAGATCAAACCAAATCGATTAAAAGTCTAGAATAAAAGCACTAAGAACGGTGTTAGAATATCAATTATATTATCAGTTTGTACTTCCCAAGAAGTCAGATTTCTTTTCTCTCTCTCTCTCTTGCAGCTAATTTACAGTACGTCTGCTCTCAAACGATGATCTCAGCGGCATCGAATGATCCAATAACCGCAATCCAAATAAGTATAAATATGCAGAAACTGTGCAAGTATGAACTTTTTTGCTCCTTACGTTTTTTGGGGTTTTTTTTGAAACTTTATCCTGCAAGAAACAAGATTTTTTTCTCTTTTGGGAATAAATAAATAAATAAATAAATAAATAAATCACAAAAATTTTCAACCCATGGTTCTGTTCAGAATAGAAAGACGTCAAACATACAGTATTGTAATTAGTAATCTACGTAGTAACCCAGGAGTATCCAGTTCCATTTATAAAAAAAACAGTTTTGTAATCAAATAATTAAATAGATTTTACATACATGTTTTGAATGCGGGTCCAAACTGCACAGTTAGGGGAAACTAACTGAAACTAACTGTGGACAAAATTAGCTTTCTTGGTCATTCTGTCTAAATTTATAACTGACCTGCATTTTTTCTCTTTAAGGTGTTTCGCCCGCTGTTGTTCCATGATACCTTTATATTGAAATATAATTTTTTATTGTTGACATTTAAAATAAAAACTTTTTTTTTTTTTTTTTACTTTTTTTGCGTTTGGGACCATGGCACTAAAATACTGCATTACACTCAATCGAGTCACAGAAAACAAACAAACAAACAAACAAACCGAAACAACCCCAGAACTTATATTTACTGTAGGTTCTGTCAGTCTGCTGGTTGGTCTACTAAAACTTAATCTAAAATCTGTATGTAAAAGCTAATTGTATGTTATTATGATAATATCGCCGCGCTCCAGTGCACACACTTGCTTCTTCGAGCTGGCGAGAGGAAACCGATTCCATCCAGCGTTCCGATATTTATGCCTTGCTTTTGAGCACACGTTACAATAATGAAAACAGAACGCCGTGTCTTTACACTCCCGCCCTCGCTTACTCCGTCTCTTCTTCTCCATTCGCCTGAGCCTCTTCTCCTCCCTCCTTTTGGCCTCCTCGACCTCCTGATGCTGCCGGCACTTGTGGAAGTTCTCCACCACCACGCCGACGAACATGTTCAGCACGAAGAAACTGACGATGAGGAGGAAGGAAATGAAGTACAGCAGCATCCACGGGTTATTGTTGGTCACCGGCTGGGAGACAGACAAGATGTAGCAGAGGCAGAATATAGGAGAACACAGGAGAGGGGTGGGAAGAGAGGAGAGGAGGAAACAAATAGAAAAGGTGAAGAAGAAAAAAGCTGAAGGAAAATAAAAAGTTTCATCCATCTATAGGGGTACAGGATTCTTTTGTTCTATGTAGGGTTCTATGAAGGTTCTATGTAGGACAGAAAAGAACCAAGTTAGAGCCACAGTTTATAGATGTTTATGAAACAGATTTGATCTAAAAATCCCTGATTTGATGGTGAAAGTGACCTATGAAAACGTGAATCTATTATTTCTTAAAAATAATATGAATAATGAAGGCGCTTGTAGTTAGGAGTCCATAATGTTATACAAGTATTATAAATCACCAAACTAGCAAAATACTGTAATATGGAGTATATATTTTAAAATTCACTTTATATAATCTTCAATCTGAAATGTTAACAAAGACGTATATTAAATTTGTATCGGTGTTGACTGCAAATTTAGCTTCTGTTGAATTTTTCTGGAAAAGAGAAGAATAAATAAATAAATATAAATAGAAGAAATGAATTTCTTGAAATAAGATTATTCAATTAATAATTGGTAATAATTGTGTAGAAATAAGCTGAAATGTTTGACAATTAAAAAATTAAAATTAAAAAAACAAATAAAGAATTTTTTTAAACATTTTCTACATTGGATTTGCAGTGAAAAATGAAAGCAAACAAATACCTGCATAGTTAAAAAAAAATAAATAAATACTTTAGTGGTTCTCAAACCAAACGATTTATTAATCACATTCACAATGCACCTGATGTGATGAAATGTCATTGTCTTTGATGCTGAAAGTCCCCAAATCACCGAAATCCCCAAATATAAAAAAAAAAAAAAAAAAAACAGGACTATGTTATACTATTCAATTTGTATTTTCCTCGATCCATTGTCTTCGGATGTCCTGCATGCAAGCGCATATGTGTGGTGTGTACATGTGTGTGATATAAACAACTCTCTCTCCTACCTGCTGGTCTATTCCCACAGCATCGAGTCCATGGTACATTATATTGACCCAGCCATCTTTAGAGGCCAAAACAAAAAGAGACATCAGAGCCTAGGGAACAACACAGACCAGCAAAAAAGATTATTTACACACAAACATCTTCATCTCTGAAATCCAAACTTGTGCAGGGTTTTTAAAGCTGAAGACAAAAACAACCAAGAAATAAAACTGCCTAAACCGCAAGAACTGTGAATGGGGAAAAAAGCATACAGCTACCGTAAGCAAAAAAAAAAAAATAATTATAAACATCGCCCTGATTATAGCTGAAATAATGAGGAACACTGAAACATTCACAAAACTAAATTAAAAAATCTAATAAAATAAATAAATCAAAGCAAAAAAAAAGAAGGACCAGAGAAACAAACAACAAAAATACAAACCAAAAAAGAACCTAACACTTAATCAAAAATATATTCCACTTCTACTAGTAGTCCTGACTACACGCTACAAATAACTAAAAAAGAAAAGAAACAAAGGCAAAAAAAAAAATCAATATTGGTTTGCAGTGATATCCCAAAGCTGTGGTGCTGATTACAAATAAAACTTTACACTAAAAACTGAAACTAATGCTTCATCCTGGTCAGGATGCACACACACTTTAGCGTAGCCCAACCACCCACGGCATGTTTTTGGGAACACAAAGGAAACCTACAAAGTTTGTTGGAGAATACGCGACATTCCAAACAGACAGACAAAATACAAAATAATAATAATTGTGTACCTGCCCCAAGTTGTCGAAGTTATACTTGTGATGAACCCATTTGTATTTAGCCAACAGACAGTCGGACTTATTCGTGATGTTCTTGATATCCAGGCCAACACAATAAAAGAACTTCCCTTTGAAGAGCTGAAACACACACACACCCGCACACACGGACACACACACACATACACACATATTTATATTAGTCAGTGTTTCATTAAGGCCCCAGATGCAATATTGAGGTTAAGATAGAAAAAAAAAAAAAAAAAAACTCAAGGCTCTAAAGAGTACAGTATGAACCAGGACTCGGAGATGAGCTTTCAGCATTCATTACAACCCGAGAGATTCGATACATTGAGGAAGGGGAGGGTAAAGGGAGCACGAGAGACAGAGCGATCAGTATGAACACTCTGATAGGTTTTGACACAGAGCAGGGAGAGTGAGTAAAGAGATGATTAAACAGCAGATGAGACTCAAGTGAGGGTTTATTTTCCAAGGGGGGGGGGTTGGTGGGAGTAGTGTCGACTAACAGAAACAAACAGGTTCCAACCTGCACGCCGAGGATGCCAAATATGATGAAGAACGCACAGCAGATAAGCACAATGTTTCCTATAGGCTTGAGAGACGTGATGAGAGTCTCCACCACCAGCTTCAGTCCAGGAGCCCGGCTGATCACCCTGCGCACACAATATTACACACGAACGCTATAAATCCAGCACTCGAATCGGATTGGTCCGGCTAGCGAAGATCTACAGTATATCAATGCGATAGTTCTCATGCGTTATCATTGCTATAGTAACAGCTCGTTCACAGGGACTTGTACCGTTGTAACACTATATCTTGTCCTTTTTTTTAATATCTTGTCCTTTATTCTTTACTAAATCATTTTCCTTTGTTAGATTGTTTTCTTATTTCTGTAAAATGTAATAGACCTCTTCTCCCTCTGATTCAGAGCACTCTGACCTGTCTAGGACAACGCGTCCTGTACATGTGCTAAGACGCCTGACTTTGTTCTGTTTAGGATAACCTATCTTCTGACCATGTCACTTTTGTCCTCGTTGATTTTCTACTTGCGTTAATTATCGTTTTTTAAAAACATTACCCAAATTACATGATATCTGCAACCTTGAACGATGTACCCTGACTCATGATCTTTTTACTATAATGCCTTTAGACTCTGACAATAAATCGAGTTCTAAACAAGACCCTGTGTCTGTTTGCTCATTCTACAAGCGTGCTTGTCACATGGACGAGAGAGAGAGCGAGAGAGACAGAGAGAGAGAGAGAGAGAGAGAGAATCAAATCCCTTACAATCGTGAACACTTAACACGTTACACTAACAACAAACAAATTTTTAAAAAAATGTAGAATTGTTCATAATTGTTACAGAGAGGTTTTCTATAAGGACACGTTCGTTTAACATTTAAGGACGGAGTTTCCAGTGTTACAGTTTTACAGTTACTTATTTCCTCCCTTTCTTCCTTTATAACAAGATAAGCTTTTTTTCCCCCTGTTTGTCTTATTAATGAAAAAAAAAAATGAAAATGGAGAGCGAATAACTTTTTATAGCTGCTGCAGTGAAAGTGATTACAGGAAATAACTTGGTTTGAGGACCATTAATGTAAATTAAGGTTTCTTAATAATTAAGAAATTACAAATTGTAATTGTTGGCAGATTAGTGTGGTACATATAAAAGAACATTCTATGCACTTAAACATGTATTGCATGTAGGCATGGTAGGAACATGGTAGGAACATTCTATGCACTTAAACATGTATTACAAAAAAGATTTTTGCAGGTGTCAGGTTATACAGTTAAACAAATTCGAAATGTTTAAGCTAGCTCCTCAAAGCTCCTAACACACAATTCACTCGTCTTTCAGCATCATCGTTCTTTCGTCAGGACTACTTGCAATGTAGCGTAGCAAGACTAGCTTAATGCTCTAGCCAAGTACCATGCATATTGATGGCAGGTGTGTGTATCCACACACACACTCACACAGTCTCTCTCTCTCTCTCTCTCTCTCTCTCTCTCTTTCACACACACACACACAGAGCAGGTGCAGGCTAGAGCAGAAGCTTCATATTAAAATGTTTCATCTGAGTGGACAGGGATGAATTTGCTACAGAATGCTAGCAGCTGCCTCAAATATACACCTCAAATAAATAAAGAAATTAGTTGTGAGAACAAACAAAGCTATAGTAAAAAAAAAAAAAAAACCTTCAAATGTACAATGAGAAGTACTGAACTCTGAAGTTCACGGGTTAAGAAAATTGTTTTTATCATGGCTTATTTGAGTCACCTTCACTCAACATACAGTATTTTAGCTTCTTAGCTATCTATGTATGTTATAATGCTAGTTAGTTATGCTAGCCAGCATAACTAACCAGCATAACTAACTAGCAGTATAAGATGCACAGATAGCTAAGAAGCTAAAATACGTTGACGTAGGAAACTGTTATGATGCTGGTTAAGTTAGGTACTTTCACTCAGCATATTTTAGCTTCTTAGCTATCTATGCATGTCATAGTGCTAGTTAGTTATGCTAACCAAGTTAAAAAGCTAAAAAGTATTTACGTAGTAGCATGTTATTATGCTAGTTAAGTTATGCTATTGGGGCTAGCTTCTGTTTTTAAGCTACTGAAGGAGCTACTGAATCGTCTGCTTGCTAGCTAGACTAATTGCAAACTAAATGCTGCTTTACATCAAAAAGAGACAACAAAATATCATTTTAGGTAGTTGGAGGTAAATGTATTGTATTAAAGCTAGTTTTAGTGAAACACTGGCTAACGTAGCTTTATAGCATGCTAGCACATATCTAATATTATATAAAGGAATTCATGCTAGACTAAAAAAATATTTTTAGTCTAGCTAAAAACTTAAATGCTGTAGGCCAGAGGTCCCCAAGCCCCGGTCCGCAAAGAAAAAAAATTCGCTGTTACAATTATGGTTATTTTTCTTTCATTAGTCTTCCAGATCTTATTTTGAAAAAAAAAAACAACAACAAAAAAAAACGACTGGTTCCGCCATTGCCTCATTACAGCACTTGACTCTGGCACGCCATTTCACGTATCAGCGACGCAAGCTAACCCATGAAAAAAAATGAGCCAAAAACTAAATTCACTGGAGAGCTTTTACGGGATGGAACGAGCAACTGAAGGGCCAGAATGAGACTGCCAGAAAAAAGAAAGCTGCGTTTAAATGAAAATACCAAGATTCCTATCTAAGTTATGGGTTCATCGCAGCAGGTGATACACAAGCTCCACACCCGCTATGCGAACCGTCAAGCCTCTACCCGGTCTGTGGAAACATTTTCATGCATGGAAACGGTCCATGGTATAAGAAAGGTTGGGGACCGCTGCTTTAGACATCATGTGTGTCCCACGGCAACTTCAAGAAAAGTCTTTTATATACAGAGATTACTCTTCTATCAGCACGTTAGCTGTGCTAGAATCTTTTAATAAATAGTCAGTGTCAGAGGTAGAACTTTTACCTTTTCAAATAATAGACCAACGACTTGTACAGGTAGGGGGAGAAAATGTGACTCGTTAATTTTGACCAACAAATTACACAAAAGGTCTGAAATTTGGATTCTGATCAGCAGCATTGATCATTTTATTACAGTTTATATTAAAGAGCTTGTTCCTGAATGCTACTGTTTATTGATATGGTAATAAGTTACTTTAAAATATGCTTTAATGAACATATGATTTTGTGAAACCTTTTTCTAATCACCAGCTTTACTAGATACCATATATAAATAGCTTGCATGTTACTGCAATTTATGTAGTAAGTCTCAAAATAAAGGGTCAATTTTTTTTCTTTTATTATTATCACTCTACTGCAAGCATTATTGCTTATTTAAGGGAATATTTGAAGTATAGTATGTTGAAGGTCACCGCAAAGCTCGCTACTGGCCCAGGCATGCTGCTTTCATCATCCAAGGGTTTCTGAATTACTTATTCAAATTTCCATTTTTGTTTTTTAATCTTGGACTTGACAATTTGAAGGAGTTGCGCGTCATTTTGACCTGAGCGGGCGCAGGGTTCTGAGTAGTCGTAGGACACGTAGCACACCCAGGATCTTGGCCCCTCCCGCCATCGACACGACAATGTCTATCAGAGACACAAAGACAAGGAAACCATCCAGAATGTTCCAACTGCTGCGCAGGTAAGCACGGTCTCCCACATACAAACCCATGGAAACCACCTGAGAGAGAGAGAGAGAGAGAGAGAGAGAGAGAGAGAGAGAGAGAG
>JAOVYU010000015.1:4498797-4509197 GCA_025674565.1 Synodontis membranacea | reverse complement strand
GAGAGAGAGAGAGAGAGAGAGAGAGAGAGAGAGAGAGAGAGAGAGGACTGGTGTATTATTCCACATTGTATATACATTTTAAAAATATAAGTGAGAAACTAGGTGTCTGGGACAGAATGCCATGAGGGTTTAAGGAGCAACTTATGCAAGGCACAGAAAAATAAAGGATGAAAGACAAGCAGATGCAGGTGATAGAAAGAAATAAAACATGACACCAATGAAACTCTTTTCTCTCATACATACAAGCCCAGAGAGGACATGATATGACCAGCAGGGTCTATGCCGGATGCCTGAACACTACTAACCTACCAAGCCGAAATTGGAATTGAAGACAGAAGGGCTGAATTTTAGCATTAAAACACAAAACAAATGTCAGGAAACAATCATTCTTGACACCTTTCTCAACAGGAGGCACATTCTCGGGTGGATTTGTACATTTCTTTTTCCCTTTCCATTTGAATTCCTGTTTCAAATTTATTTATTTACTCATTTATTTATATATTTACTTATTTTTTGCATAATGCATGTTGCACCTCACTTCATCAAGCGGAAAATATCAGAATATCACAAAGAGACACCCAGAGAAATGAAAAGAAACCTGCTCACACAGAACTGCAGCAGTACTTTGAAGATTTTGATTTCAGCTATCTATTTATATGTTTCCAGACCTATCATAAATATGCTATTTCAAAGATATATTTAGAGTCAGGCCTATTTGGAGCAAACATGACTTGATCAGACAAGAGGTGGAGATGATCCTTTTCTCGTCAAAGGAAAAGTAACTCAGTGGTGTACAATGAGATCATCCCTGGCGATCCTACTGTTCACAGCTGGTGGACTACCTAGAAATCTTATTAGCATATTGCACAGGAAAATTGAAAAAAAAAAAAAAAAATCATGAAAAAAAAACCCCATAAATGTGAGATCTGGTTTGTTATCCAGATATTGATATTCACATCATTAATGCCAACCTGTAAATTGCGCCTTTTATTGCTCTCTCTGGCTTGTCTCT
This sequence comes from Synodontis membranacea, assembly GCA_025674565.1. Lineage (NCBI taxonomy): Eukaryota > Metazoa > Chordata > Actinopteri > Siluriformes > Mochokidae > Synodontis > Synodontis membranacea. Next base: position 4,508,185 of record JAOVYU010000015.1, on the reverse strand, counting down.
CTCTCTCTCTCTCTTACCAAGCTCAACTTGTTAATGATAGACTCTGTTAGGCTCGTAATGAAGTGAGTCAGAGAAACCCAGAGAACAGACACATAATACAATGCCTATGAGAAATTAATGTAGTAATTAATACCATCATCAGCTAATTACACATCTGCAGTGGGGGATGGGTGGAGAGGCAAGAAATAGCGAAAGAGACAGGAAAATGAGGAGAAGGAAGATGATCTATAAATCAAAAATTTCATGGTCTACGGTCTACTAGTCTATAATCTACCACATGGATGTTCATGAGACGTCATCATCTGGTAAGTGATTGAAAGCATAGACAGTTGTGTGGACAAATAGGTGTAGTCGGCTGGGAAATGGTCAACGTTAGATATATACCATACAGTGCGGAAAAGGTCTGCACACCCTTGTTAAAGTTTTTGTCATGTAAAAAAAAAGACTAAGATAAATATATGATAGGGCATGAGATGGTCCTCGGAACTAACCAGTAACATTCAACCACATGTTCAAAAGTAAGTATCCTGTAAGTATTCTGATTAACCTCATGTAAAGATCAGTTGCTTCTGTAGGAATTCTCCTACATCTTTCAAGTTCCATCCGATTGCTGGAGTCATAGACGACAAAACAGCCTACAAAGCATGCATGGAATATCATTGTTAAAAGGTATTGATCAGGAGCGAAGTACAAAGGACTTTCCAGAAAATTAGATGTACCAAGGAACACTGTGAAGGCCATCAACAACAGTTGGAGAAATTGGGGCACCACAGTGACATTACCAAGAGCAGGACGTTTCTCCAAAAATGACAAAAGAACAAGACAATCGCTTATGAAGGAGGCTGCCAAGAGACCTATGGGAACAATAAAGGAGCTGCAAGAATATCTGGGTATGGGATAGAACTTTCTAGGCGGAAACCCATTCTCGTGAACAAGAAAACAAATCCAAGCCCGCCTTAATCATACCAGACCATGTTGCAAGATGTGTTACATGTAATTTGCCTATGGTAGAACTTTTCGGACAAAATTCTCTAATTTTACCAGTTGACTGTACAAGTCGACAGAAGAACACACTGCCCGTGGTGAAGCATAGTGGTGGCAAAATCATGATATGGGTCTGCTTCTGTTCAGATGGGACTGGGGCTCTAGTTGAGATAGGGGGGATATTTTTTCCCCCAGATATTCTCTGTAATTTAGTCATGGTCAATTCAAACCCACCATACAGGTCTGACCTATGACATGAGAGTGTCATACTACCTAGGGGGGGGGGGGGGTGAAGGCTATCATGTACTTCATCCAAGGCACCTGATGCCAGCTGACCACATCTCCTGCACGTGCAAAATCAGAGGGTGGGTTAGAGCGCTCAGAGGAAAGCGCTATCCCCTAATTCCATATGCATGAGCTCAAAGACACCCATGATTGGCTAGTGTCTCTGTAATTGACAAGGGAGAGTGAGCATTCCACCCTTCCCTTCCTGAGAGCACAGGCCAATTTTGCTCTCTTGAAGTCCTGGCAACGGATGGCTGTGGCATTCGATATAGCAGTCTCCAGATGACAGCGTGAACACTTTTCTGTTGCACCACACGGGAGACCCAAATACCAATATATTTTGGCCCAAAACCTGCAGGCTTCTGTTAGACAGCTGAAGATGAAGAAAAAAAGATTTAACTTTGAGTAGGATAATGGCTCAAAGCACAAGTCCAAGTTAGCCAAAGGAATAGCTACAGAAGAAGAAGAAGATCAAAGTTTTGGAATGGCCCAGTCAGCGCCCAGACCCGAATCCAACTGAAGGCCCATGGAATGACTTGAAAAGGGTTGTGCACAGGAGTTCCATCTGTAATTAGACAGATCTGAAGCATTTTTTGCAAAGAAACACGGAATAAGAAATACCATATCAAGATATGGTAGACTCTCACCCAAATGTGCTGTATTACAAGTAAAAGGTTCTTCAACACAGTTTTAATTAAGGACACTTGTGAAACCAGGTTGTTGTTTTTTTTTTTCCCCCTAAAACGTGTCTATTTTCTTTTCAATAAAATTTTGTTGGTTGCTGTATCACATGGATAAAAAAAAAGGTGGAAAAAAAAGATCTGACAATTTATGTTGGTTTACATCACAAAAACCTGCTAGTTTTGATCAACATGGCATCATTTTTTGTCTGTTCTCAGCTTCTTCTGCTGAATATATATATATATATATATTTCACAAACCTGCATAATAATCTCAAACAGATTTACTAAAAAAAATAATAATAATTAATCCAAAATCACTTTCTTCCTCCGAACCCGATTTTACACAAAAGAACTAAGTAAAGAAAGTGTCTGGTAGTTTAGGAATTCATTGTACGTGATGTTAAAATTAGAGGCTATAAGCTTTTCTTACATGTTAACAACAAAAGCCTTGCAGCTCCGGGGCAACACCAAAACACTTTTTTTGCTGCTTGACAACATTTTTTATTCGTTTCACTTTCGGCTCAACTATTTCTTTAATAGGACAAGACTAACCGTAATAGTTCTTCAAAATCATTCCTGCATTATTTGTGAGAATTCCATAAGGAAGTCCATCTCACTGAGAAACTCTGGAGTGTGACAGCATGCCTAAATTATACATGACTTCAGACTATTAAAAAAGATATTTAAAGCTTGAAACTGACATTCATGCATGAATAAATAATTTCAAGAGCCATAAAGCCTAGTCTATAAAAAGCTAGCATTAAATACGCTTTCCTTTAGAAACCCGCAAGCATTGTCACAGACACAGCTGGAAATCCGTGTACTTGATGTAGATTGGACGACACAGACAGACAGCAGCTTGTACGAGTAGTTACCTTGACGGTCATCTCGGCTACGAAGATGGCAGTGAAGATATAGTTAGAGATGGTGAGAAAGACTCGCTCCTAAAGTTCAAAAAAAAGGAGTGAGAGGAGAGAGAGAGAGAGAGAGAGAGAGAAAGAGAGAGAGAGAGAGAGAGAGAGAGAGAGAGGGGAGAGAGAGAGAAAGAGAGAGAGAGAGAGAGAGAGAGCAGAACACAATTATCTTCTCTTTAATGTCTCTTCTACAGTCCTAATAACAGTAAAATGGAGCATTTTTGCAGCAAATCGCAGAGAAGAATCAGAAGAAAAATGGCTGTATTCTTGGAATGAAGAATGTGAATAATATCCTGCCTTTATTATTCAGGATAAGGGAACACGTAAATGTCAGCATGGCGAGTACACCAAGGAGAACAAAACTACTGTAACAGCACATCCCTGACACTTTCGGCCAGAAAGATAAATTCCTCCAATTCCAACTTCTCTTCTAAATTCTATCTAAATGGATAGAGTTGTTGAGATCTAGAATGAAAACCAATTGTGGAATTCCGAGAGTTCTTTAATGGCAAATTATTCTTGAACTACAGTATTATTCCACAATATTCTCTGAGTCTTTTTTTTTTTTTTTTTTTAATTCTTAGTTATACTGAGTTCTGGAATTGCACATTATTACAAAACTCTTCATTTCAAGATGTAAATGAAAGCTGAAATTCTGATCTCAGTCTCGATCCCAAATGTCTTCACTGAATTTCAAAAACAAAAGAACGGGCTTTGCCGTTCCAATACTTTTGGACTGACTGTTAGTTCTGTGGTATTACTTCTTTTAACCAAACCTCTACAGAGAGCAGATTGGTCAGTCATTTATATATCTCCAATTATTCTCTGCCCTGCTTGAAACATGCCTCTTAGTTCGTTTACCTCTCTTTTTAAAAAAACAAAACAAAACAAAAAAAATATTCAGTTCTTCATTGCACTTTTGAATTGTACTGTAAGTCAGCCCTAAGAATGTTACCCAGTGTTCTCCTGAACATGCTATACTACTGTACATGATAGCAGTAACTCCCCTCTTCCCTATACAAGAGCTAACGTACGCCCACTCTGATTAACAGGAAGAGAGGAAGACCACATTTCGCACCCAGGGCCAATTATACCCTCTTGGATTTCTGGTATGGCTGTAAAGGGCATCATAGGGTTTAAAGGCATGATTTTTCTGTATCTACTGTATGTGAATTGTTGATGGGATAAAGAAAGAAGCAAATCCTACCAGACTGCCCTGGTGAATCTTGGGTCTTTCAAGAGCCACTGTGATGCAGTTGAGGAAGATGAAGACCAACACTACATAGTCAAACAGTTTATGAGCAATGATCTTCTGACAAGTTAACCTGAACCTAGAGAGAGAGAGAGAGAGAGAGAGAGAGAGAGAGAGAGAGAGAGAGAGAGAGAGAGAGAGAGAAGGAGAAATGAGTTAAAACTTGAGTTTCACCTTGGGGCATCTCTTGATACCAACTTTGGCATGCGGTAAAAGAAGAGGAGGCCTTATACTGTTTTTCTTACGCGCTTTCTAAAAAAAAAAAATCCTTCTTTTTCCAAGTCTTTTAACTGAGATAATCTCAGCTCTGCTTTCTTAGAAGAAACCGATGTGTGGCATGCTGTGATTGAGAGCTTCACCAGTTCCTCCCTAGGGCTCGATCAATACCCTAATCAAAACTACCACATTATCACCATCTCATCCTTCAACAGTCTGCACTTCTGCTTTTGTTCTGTTTCTTCCCTCCATCTGCCTCATCATTACTGCTTTCCTGTACCCTCGATCCGTTGTCTCCGTCTGTCAGGCATTTTCACATTCCAGACCTCTATTTCACAACTCTACATTCCTATAACCTGTCCATCCCTTCAACATATACTGTACCTAAAATAATCTACCATCCTGTACTTCCATCACGCCAGGCTTGTCACTTCCAATCCACTATCCAAAAGCTCCATCTCCCATCCATTTTACCATCCATTCTACAGTATACCTCCGTCTCTCTTTCTGGTCACCTTCCATTCCACCAGTATACCTCCATCTCTCTATCCCTTTCACCTTCTTAACTTATTATCCTATCCATCAATCACTCCATTCTTTTTACCTTCCCTCCCAGTCTATGCCTCAGTCTCTATAGTACTTAATTTTATTATATTATATATCCACTCCTCTCTTTTTTATGAAGAAAACAGTAAATTGTTAAAGCCAAGATTGATTGGTTGATTTTTTGGTTTTTTTTGGACACAAGGTTAGTCCACACTTAAGATCCCCCAAAAGGCTGACTACACCTTAAGACGTCAACAGCTGTTTTTTGGTACAAGCATTTTTTATTTTTTTTTTTCATTTTATATGAATTTTACAATTCGCCACTGAGCAGAGTGACATCTGCTTAGCATAAAAACTTTCAACGACTCACTTGTTCTCAGGGGAAAACAAGTAGACAGACCAGTCTTCCCTCGTCTCACACCAGTCTGGGCGATACACCTCAATCATCTTCTGGATCCGAAAACATAGGCTCTTCAAAAGGAGCACAACGGCAATGAGTCAGTAAAATACACACACAAATGCACATAGTGTAAAACTATGATTATCTACTCAGCAAACACAACTGCAGGCAATTTTATGCCGACAAACATGTCATTTCCTTACAAAGTACATCCCATTAACTTCTATACAAAAGTCTAACAATCAGGCACACTTTTACAAGCAACGCTATGTATATACATTTTATGGACAAAATCTGTGGACACCTGACAATGACACCAGTACTGTGGTCCTTTTCCAAACTGTTGCCACAAAGTTCGAAGCACACAATAGTTTAGGATGTGATTGTTCGCTGTAGCATTGCAATTTCCCTTCACTGGGACTAAGAGGCCCAAATCTGTTCCAGCATGACAATGATCCTGTGCACAATAGTTCGAGCTCAATGAAGACATGGTATGCTGAGGTTTTGTGTATTTTGTCCATACAGTGTATGCATACAGTATATATTTAAACTAAGTCAGTATTTGTTTGTTTGTTTTTTTCATAAATCATAGTCCCAGGTACAATCCGTACAGTTTTATAAGGAAATGAGCTGGCAAGTTTTCCTGAGCATCTTGGAGAAGTTCTTCTGGCGACTTCGACTATCTCATTTGCTTCTTCTGCATTCTTCTTCTTCTTCTTCTTCTTCTTCTTTGCCAAACCAGACAATGCGGAGACCATCCTGAGTGTTCGCTTCAAATTCTCACACCCTCTCAAACTACTGCCTTTCAGAGAAGAAACCATTTGTAATGATGCGTTATAGTTTGTTACTGTGTGTAGTGACAGAGAGAAATCAGATTCTCAGATTATCTTCCTGTCACAAGAGACGTACCAAGAGCAGAAATAAAGTGCCACTGGAAAGCTATTATTAAGAAGAGAGCTGCATCGGTGTCTGGTAGCGAATGGCACAAGATGCTATAATGACATACATGGCAAATTAAATTGAAATATGTGTTTCAGACATCATTTGCTTTATTCTTTCAGACGGTTTAAATGTCGTCTAAATGGTGCATCTACGGCATCAAGACAGGGAAAACCCTTCACATGGTGAAGTTTTGAAATCCAAGAAAACCATTATATATTTTAAGTAACTGTTTTATCCTGCTCGGGGGTCACACTGGAGCTGGATCCTATCCCAGGAAAACGTATTTTGATTTAAAAGTAAAGTTCTTTTAGAAAGGAATATGACCAATCACTATATGAGAGATTATAAGTGGTACTGTAGGTTTATGAATTTTGGATCCCAGCTTGATTAATCTGTGATGCATAACTTACATAGTCTGTCTCCTCATCGAGGTGTGGTTTGTCCTTCCGAGCGTTGAGCTGGGGATAAACCTCGCTGAGCAGTGCTCTCTGACGCATCGGTGCTTTTCCATTACAGTCATGGTGTTGCTCCCCACACACACTTTTCTTCCTGATGAGAAGGGGCCGCTGCAGTGGGGGTCCAGGGAGTTGGAGCTGCTCGGGGAGCTCCAGTGAGAGGGCACGGCGATCACGGCGAAGGGGGTAACGACGAGAAAGGAAAGGTGGGTGATGTGAGAGCTGGGGACGGGGGGAGAGGAGGGACTCTCGCTCGGCTGGGTGAGAGTGGGGACCTCGGACCCGCAGGCTCCCCCCTACTGCCAGGCCTCGAGTAGCACGACCCATGCTGTTCCAGCTAGAGCGGCGGCTCCATGCTGCCTGGTTGTGAGGGCGCCCCCAGTGGCGGTACAAGGAACTACGTCCATGACGCTGTATTGATGGAGAAAGGGAAGGAACAAAACATAAGAGCCTTTGCAAATCCTTTGCTTATATTTTAAGCAAATTTTATTTTAGTAATGCACTATAGCTTCTACCCCTATGCCTGTGTATGTGTGTGTGCATGTGCTTGGCTATAGTGCCCTACAAAGATAATTGCAGGCTGCATATTTTTGCTGTAAAAGAGGACAATTGCCCATATTTAGTGCCAGTGGAGGTAACGAAAGAGTTGCCATAGAAACCTTGTTAACTGTTATTAAGTCATCTAAAATTACTTTAAGCAGGAGGCGAGGCCACGTGCCAGCGGGAGACACGGCACACACACTTGGTACTTGGGCAACCATCAAATAAAGCACAGCCAGGTGACAACTTGAGTCCAGAAAAAGGTGAGAAACAAATGGTGTGATATTTGGTGGATTTATGTGGAGCAATTTTGTTACCAAGTGACCAAAATACTGTGAATGGAGCACTACCATTTCAGTGTGTGTGTGTGTGTGTGTGTGTGTGTGTGTGTGTGTTTATACGTGTATGCTGGTGGCCCCATCCTGTATTCAATGCATCGTTCTACTCACAGAAATATCATCTCTCATTTAGCATGGCTAATCTCGTGATCTCCCATGCATGACGCGTCACAACACTATATTTAAACTATCAAGCTTTCTCTCCTCCATTTCTCTCTATCTCTCTCTATCTATGGCTGTCTCAATTAAAGAGGAGTTGCTATGGAAACCCCACAGTCATGGTTGGGCTTGGCATCTTACCCAGGGAATTTTGGTCTCACTAACATGCTCTTACACACAAACACACACACACACACACACACACCATGGACACTCACAGGGAGCGCCAGGGCACTCTCTGGCCGAGTGATTTCTAATCAAAGCAATAATTATCGCAAATGTTTCATTGACTCATTAGTGGCGTGTGACTTTCCAGCAGAAGCAGCCAGCACGCACAGAGAGCTGATGGGAATCACACACACTCAATGGGCTCACAGTTGGCTGTTTGAGTCCAACTCTGTCTCATATGTGACTAATCTGTCCATGGCTGAGCATGAGGCTTAGACACTGGTCACTACTGAATCAGCAACAGGATAAACATTTAATTTCCCTCTATGTCCTTTACAAATGACCAAAACCGCACTCAAATTCTCATGAAAATGCATAACTAAAGTTTACGACATTAAGCTTTTCTGCAACGTTACTACCAACTGCAGAGATTACACTTCCAAAATAACAAAACGTACTGTACTTGTGTTAATTCAAACAATGGCATTTGCTGGCTTTAGATATTCACAGTTGCTATGGAAAAGTACTGCACTCCTGTTTTCTGCGCTTCATCTGTTTACTGTTCAACCTTTGAATTCATTATTTATTATTATTATTTTTTTTATTTTATTTTATTTTTTTTTCAGAATTGCAGACCGAATTGCAATTTTCTAATGATTTGGTGCATTTCTTTCAAATGTACCTCCTTTATATCCCAGCTAATTATTTAGTCTCAACTTTAACATTCAGCAAAATTGCCCTATTGTGTATTATTGCCATTGCCAAAAATCTATCGCACTTATCTAGTATCTAAATCTGCAACACTGTGTATACAAATGTAAATGCAACAATATCAGTGTATTCTACATGGGAGGCTTTCCATTAGATACATTGGATATGGTATGATGGTGTAGCCATTCATCCACAGGAATAGAATCCATATTGGGCAAAATTAGTTTAGTTTGATTTGATAAGTCCCTCCAGTCCATCATAATGGCTGATTTACTTAATTTCATCCACAGGTGTGTGAGGAGGCTGGCTTTTTAGCTTCTACAGAGGGCTGCCTAGCCAATTTTCACCAAAAGTCTAAGTTCAGACTGGAATTTACCATCAACTATCATTTGGAAGAATGGTGAAGGTTTCTCCAATAAAGAGAGGGACTTGTCGAATCTGTACCATTTAATGTCTTGACAGCTTCTGGTGGTCCAGCACTTTCCAAAGATACTTGATGTTGATTTTTCCATTTTTCCTATTCACCCAGCTATATCTAGATTGTGTTGAAATACTATTTCTGACATTTGAAATATGATTGGCTTGACAGATTATTTGGCATTTTGCTCTCACCAGTGAGAAAGATCGCTGCTCCAGACTGCTCTTGCCCAAACTGGTGACACTACTCTTCCGAGATTCCTCTTCCAAATTTATCCTCCCTCCTCCTATTGGGTTCATCTCCAAGTGCCCATTAGGGGTCAGAGCACAAAGTTTAGGATCTGGAGAGAAACAGAGTACATCATCGGTCAACTCAAT
>JAOVYU010000015.1:4392197-4405094 GCA_025674565.1 Synodontis membranacea | reverse complement strand
ACACACACACACACACACACACACACACACACACACACACACTATTAATCACCTTGTGTCACCAGCCTAAAAAGAAGAATGCCCAAGAGCGTTAATTCTTAACCAGCCTCAGTCCTTGGAGTCTGACACCGCGCTCTGTCTCTCGCTCTTGTCTCCTGTACGCTATCTGATATCGTCGAAGGATGAATCTGTTGTGATGCAACAGGTGCAGGAGGCGCAGTGACAGTCACTTAGTTATTTACAGGAGTGTCTCTTCCCCTGCTGATCTGAATATTGCCTCTCCACAGTGGCGTCATCTGTAGATGAGTACCTACGCTGGGTTCACACACGTGCTCAGTGTGAAGACTCCGTCTCTTCATACGCGCCCAGCGACAGACAAAGGCAGAGACGATGATACAGCACAGAGGGAGAAAAGATGAGAAAGATCAAGACGTGGGAAGAGGTCCGTTTGGAGTTAGCTCATAGTGGTTACTTGGAGTCAAGACTACTAGAGGCGAAAAACGGCAGACCAAGATGGCATTAAATGTGTTTCTCAGGATACAGGCCTATATATGTACATGTCCTTTTTAAAAACATAATAAAAAAAAAACTCCAGAACGTTAAGGCTTACTTTGCAATGATTAATTCTCAAACAGAACATAAAAATGCCCCATCTGTCCTAAATCTCTGAGATTCTCTTTGTGTTGTACGTCTCCAGAGCTTTAAGATCCAACCGGTGGCTTTAACTGTTCTGCAGGCTGTTCTACAAAAAGGAAATGTTACTGTGTTCAGCTTAACAAAAACAGAAAAATGGCAGATTTCTGCAATCAACTGAATCCTATACACCTTTAAATCCAACTGTAATTTTAATAAAATGATAGAAAAAAATATATTATTGTTTTTATTATTTATAAGGCAAAAAATGTTTCGAATCTACATTTTAACACGTTTTTGTAACTGTTTATATCACGTGGGTGTAAAGTACAGGAGGGGGGGGGGCAACCTTTAACGGCTCCAATAAATAAATATCATGACTGCTGTTTATGTGCGAGATATAATTCAGTATTTATATTTATTCTGTGCTCTGATTATCGAAGGGTTTATGAAATTAAAATTGGGATTTAATAATATCCGTTTGAAAAAGAGGCATATAAATCAACGAACATTAAGAGAGTGACGCGCGCAAGAGAGAGAGTGATAGAGAGAGGGAAAGATGGATGGGCCATGATATTTAAACCTGCCATTCATTGAAGCACTTGCCCTTCCCACCTGTCTCACTACTGAATGGTCTTCATCACTAATGATGGACTTCATGGCCGTCATAGACGAAGAGCATCCCGTAGGTTTCCTCTGGATTCCTCCAACCCCGCGCCGAAGGCCGCTTTGAAGATTTTCATGCATGACACCGAGCAGAACGGCGCATTAACCACTTTGTTAACTCGTCTGTGCTGAAATGTCTGCTTTTATAGCATCATTGCCATTTGCTCATTTGCTTAAGTGCCTCCGTGATTTTAGCCAGCGACCTGTATTATAATAACATGATAAAATGCTAATTTGGTTAAACCGCGTGACACAGATATCAGTTCTGCACTCATGCATTCAGGAATGATTACTGACACTGTGTTAAAAAAAAAAAACAAAAAAAAAAAAACCCAGCAAAATCTTTTTTTTTCCCCCTATGAAGAGATGATTTTCCTAATAAGTGCCACTTAGACAGTGTTTGTGAGTCCATTAACCCTGATTTTTGCGGTGTTTTGGACACAACTGATATGCTGCAACACTAAAAGACCTCCGGGACTCGGATATAATGTATATATGTAGTAATGTTATCGTTATTAAAGACACAAAAAATTATTTTCAAGGTCCGTCAGGGTAGGGGACGTATCAAACATGGCCGAACAAGGACGAGAAAGAGCAGGTACGTCGAAAAAAGAAAATCACCACCGCCAATGATGACCATTTGGAAGTGTGTGTGATGGGGGAAAAAAAAGAAGAAGAAGAAGAAGAAGAAGGTGGCAGTTACTGTGTTCAAAGCATTGACAAACATTGAAATGTACGGTAGGCACAAAAATGGAGGAGACGAAGAGGAGAGAGAGTGGTACCCGCAGATAGAGAGAGAGAGAAACAGAGATTGGCACCAATAACCCCCCGTCAGGATCAGTAAAACGCCGACAGCGACCCGTCACCTCCCTGCTGCTTCCATGAAAGCAGCTCAGCGAGCAGCTTGGAAAAGAATGCTCACACACATGCCCATGCACCCCTCCTCCAGAGACAATAACAGTACTCAGCGTCTTCCGGTAATCAGATACATGTGGAGGTTCTTGGACCCTCTACAAGCACTGCACTTCCCAGTGTAGACACCTGCATGTTACGTACTTTACAAAATGATTAACATTATATACTGTAGGAATATACTGAAGATTTGAGACGCAGCTTAAGTCACTGCATGAACGAGGTTTGTTACTGTATATATACGGAAGATATCTGCTGTAGGAACTAATCACCTGTGAGCTGTCCGAACGTCCATTTGTTTTGTCGTTTCTTGCACATATTACCGCGGTTTTAAGTTGCGTCTCTGTGCTCGCTAAAGCGAGAGGTTTTTTGTCAAAGCGAGATCTAGGGAAACGCATTCATGCCTACTACTGTACAACGTGTTCCTAAAAAAAAGACCACTAGACATCTACGGTTAATTCAAAATTCTGCTGCAAGAGCACAACGATCCAGTCCTCAGCACCCTGCGTAAGCTTCCGGTTAAGACACGGAATAGAATTCCACGTACTACTGTGCTTATTTGTCTACAAGTCACAAAATGGTTTGGGCAATAAATATACGTCTATCCAACATGTTTAACGAATACAAACCTGATCCCTGAGATCTGCAGGAGCTGGTTACTTAGTGATGCTTGCTGTAGATCTGAAACTAAACAGGGTGAATTTAGCCGCACTTAGCCACAATTCTGCCCACCACTGGAGGTCAGCTGCCCGTGGAGGTCAGATCTGCTCCAACTCGAGCCGTTAAAAAATAAATAAAATAAAAAATTGATGCTAAAAAAAAGCCATTCAACTTCAACACCACCTTCAACTAATAAGCTAGCTGTACTTGTACTTTAACACTATACTTGCACTTTTATTTTGTTTAACTTGATTTTTATTATTATTTTTAAAAAATATATTTTTTAATTCATTGTTTTAATTATGGATTTTTCTCTTGCAATGCGCTTTGAATGACGGCGGCGTTTGAAAGGTGCTATATAAATAAACTTGCCTTGCCATGGCTCGCTGGAGCTTGTTAACCTTGTTTTTCAGCCTGTCTGGGATTATATGGGAGATAATGGCTTTTCTATTCATTAACAATTAACAGTAATCCTAAGGCTTTTAGTGTCAAAGTGTCTCGTTTACTATGAACGAGGACAAATAAACTGTTTGAGTTTGTGCTGAATAAGAGCGCAGAGAAACACAAGTTGGTGTACCCTTGGGCCTCAGAGAAGTGGCATTATTTCCAGAAGGAATCAGGTCACAAACGGTGTACAATACACTGTTCAAGTGAGTACAGAATGCTTGCAGGGTGATAAAAAAATGTAAAGAGTATAACGTGCATTCATCTTCAGTAACTGCTTTGTTTATGGTGGGCCTGGAGACTAATCTGGGATAATGCCTCGAATGTTAGACCAGTCCATTGCAGGCCACTATTTTCATACTCATTCACACCTAGGGGTACTTTAACGTAGCCAGTCCGCCTACCAGCATGGCTGTAGGAGGTGAAATGAAACTGGAGATCCTAGAAGAAACCCATTTCGAACATGCTGAGATCGTGCACACCTGCAAATTCGTACAATTGTCCAATCATGTGGCAGCAGTGCAGTGCTACAAATCGTGCAAATACCGGTCACAGGCTTTAGCACATCTAGCATCAGACTGTAAACTCAGTCACGTTGACTTTGACTTTGACTGCTGCTCTCCTTGGATTTTCACAGGAAATAGTTCCTAGAGTTTACACAGACCCTGCTTAAATGTTTGTTTAAAACGTGTCTTGAGGAATCCGCTCACAAGTCAACAATGCTAAATTCAAGTGTAGATGACCACCAGGATGCAATCAAGACACATGCACTCAAACCACTTGCAGAGTTGGTCTGGGACCATTCGACCACATATCTTTTTCAGTGTAAATATTAATGCATCCTGATTCAACCCCCACAAGGATGTGACAAAATAATCTGAACACAACTGGTCAACCGGGCACCTTGGAGATGCATGATAGATGGCGGGTGTAAAAGGTGATGCGTCGTGGTTGTCCTCTTGTAATCCAATCACCTAAGATGGATTACAAAACCAAGTGTAGAAAGGGCCACAGAATGGGCAGAAAAAAAATAATTTCCCTTAACTGGTAGTTCCACAGGCAGACAATAGGGGTCAGAGAAGAATGGCCAGACTGATTCAAGTTCTAGTAACTCAAATAACCACTCGTTACAATCTTGGTGACCTGAAAAGCATCTCAGAAGGCATATCAGTTTCTACTCCTGTTAACCAAGGATAGGAATCTGAGGATATACCAAAACAGGCAGTTGCAGATCAGGAAAACTTCAACTGCCAAGGAATGGTGGGTCTGAAACCTCAGCTGTAGCTTCACAGGACATTCCTGTTTTCTGTTTGTCAGACTAGTCAAAAAAGATAAGCCAGTGGCTGGTTACATCAACAACTGATTGGTTCTACTTGTCCACTAAGCAACTGTGAATGCAAACTGGAACCAAGATACACTATAAAGGGGAAAAGTTTGTATACACCTGATGATCACATAAATATATGCTTTCTGAGCATCCCATATCTCCTGCTCAGTCATCATACTGTAGCTGTTGATTATTACAGTCAGGCAATGATTTCCTGCAAGGAGGCACAGGGCTCTGTGCAGGCTACTCAGGTTCTTCCACTCCAACCTTGGAAACCCATGGCTTCATAGAGCTATGCAGCTTTGTGCACATGGGCATTGCTATGATGTAACATGTTTGAGTTGGACCCCGTCCTTGCACTGAAGGGGAAATGGAAAGCAACTTTGTGGCAACAGTTTGACGAATGCCCACATATCAACGGGATGGTCAGGTGCCCAAACTTTTGGCCATATAGGGTACATAATCTGCTTTTCCCTGGCAGCTGGTCTAGTGCTAATTCATATTCCATTAAATAAAGTTTAACCAAAATGGTAATACAGTATGAGCTGCTCAAAAACTTTTGATTGGCATTATGTCCCAAGACAGCAGATAGACAGTTGGATATCATGCTGACGGAATGCAAAAGGCAGAGCAGTAATGAAATGGTGTAGCACTCCGGTGGGTCTCTTGCTGCTCCACTCTGCCCTACCAAATCCCTCATTTCCCTTCATCTATATCTCCAGAATCGGCGTGTGAAAAGCCTGGCCCCTTATCTCAGCTCCGACCCTGCACACCTGCGGGGCTGATGAGGGGAAACTTTCTGCTCCACTTCCTCTTGTATCACCTCCATCCATCACTTCATCACACACACACGCACACACACACACACACACGCACACACATGGTTCTCCTGTTCTCTCTCTTTCTATTGCTTCAGAGTTACCATAACTTTCTCTCACATAGCACAATGATAATGCAGAATGTCTCATCATCTGTCTAGCATTGCTCCTATTATTACTCCTAAGAATTATTCATCAAAATATGACTTACGGGTAACAAAGAAACTCTTCCATGCAAGACTGAGTGGTTGTACCAATGTTCTCTGATCAGCTCATCCTGCTGAGTGCATCTTTCACACAACCATACCACTTCCATTACAAAGGACACAGTAGAGTGGGGTGGACAATCTGTACCCAGGGTCAAATAATCATTCGGATATTCTGAATATAATTAAAAGTCTAGGTGATGCCTCTAAATGTTCTTATAGCCCCTTTTCACCACCTAATGCCATTTCAAAACCAGAACACACCAAGGATAAGGAGAATTCTATGGTATATGGTATATGGCACATTATAAAAGAAATTCAAGACACTTCCCCTCCTGACCAGCAGAGGGCGTGATGACAAGAATTCTTGCATGGCCTCTGACATGCACTTCCTGGTGTATTCATTACATTGGTCTCATGAACTCTTTGCGAAGTCTTGCCATACATTGAGCTGAGTAACATGAGTATTCACTGAGTTGCTTGGCATGTTTTGGACTTATTTTTGAATGAATTCGGATTCGTTTTTTCCCTTCGGAATTGTTCATTGGGGTTGATCTTGACCTTTGATAAATTTCAAAGACAACAGAGCAAATCCACATTGGATCCATTCTAATGACATCATAATCACATGCAGTAGGTTAGAAAGCTAATAAATGGGTATACTCACATCTTGCGATAGTGCGGTGTAGAAAACTGACTATGTGGGTATGTTTGTATGTGTTAATGTATAGTAAAGGATATGGGCTGGCTACCAGCCGGATGCACCAGCTCCGTGGGTACGTTGTCTGTTTCAAGCAGAAGAAAACAACTGGTGCCAGCTCCGGATATGGTACCACAACGGCACTTAACTCACTGCTCGCATCATCTTCCACTTCCTGCACCGCACTCCCCACCTCTTCTTGTTCCACGTGCCCCACCTCTTCATCAATCGCTGCCTCCCATCCAGGAGATGGAAGCGTCTCTGAACTGGAATCAGCTCCGGGGGAGGACCTGCCCACTGCTGCGGGATGTTCCTCCTCAGTCATCATCGCTGTTATACCCTATGCTGTGAGAGAAAATGAGAAGAAGAAATGGCACAATTGTTATGAAGATTAAAATTCAAACCAATGCAACCCTTATTTGAGCATATGCTAAATAGACCCCTTTTCTAAGGTTATTTTCACAAGGTTTTTTTTTTCCCTTCTGCACCCATTGCCTTCTTTTCAATCCCTGCAATCGTCCAGGAAACCAATCCCAGTCCCTGGTTTGGGGTTTGTCACGGTTTGGTGTTCGGTTCAACCAAACCACAGCACAGTCCACATCAGGACTCAGCACTACATGCCGAATAAAATGACTAGCTCGATTTGTCAAGTTACTTACTGCTTCTACTTTTGTGATGCTGGAGAAAGGGTTGTTACGGTTTGTGTACTACTGTAATTAGTTTACCTTTGTGGTGTGACTGCTCCCAGATAGCACACATACTTAAAGTGACATTGATGTGACATTGATTCAATATCCGATCAACGCATTCAACCGCATTTCAACGTTGAAACAATGCCATGCTGCTATCTGGGCTTGTACTGTGTACATTGTGAAAAACACACATCTTGTTCATGGTCTTCACAGTTTAAAAAAAAAAAAAAAAAAAAAGTATGAACGGCTACTTGCGTGCAGTTATTAATGCACAATGACATGCTGCCTGCCACTCGAGTGGCATTCTGTATAAGAATGCAATACAGAAAATGGATGATCCATGCGCCCACCATTTTGCAACACCGTGTGCACCAAAGTGATGTGCAAAGGAATTGTGCAAACGATCGACAGTTCGGAAGAAATTCTTCGATGTGAACACAAACCTCCACAAATGAGCCGACAATCACTCCTGAATGTACACTCGAGTATACAGACCGAGGCTGAAAACACTGTAAACATTTGAAAAAAATAAAAATTGTGCAAGGGATTAACAGGCATCTAGAGACGTCTCCATCTTGTTCCATTTGGTTACTGGCTGGTGGTCCATGTATATTTTTCTTTCAGAGCCTGAAAATATTGATCATTTTTTTTATCTAGATATCTTTATTGACAGCTACCAGAATAGCATGTGAAATTTGAGAAGCATGTATAAAAAACAGTGTAGTAAAAGTACTCGTGTAAAAATAAATAAATAAATAAATCACTGACCACACCTTTAATAGTAATGGTACAACGGGATTGATCTAAGACTGTGATTTGCCGGAACTGCTCTCAGAGCTGTTGTTATAG
The DNA here is from genome assembly GCA_025674565.1 of Synodontis membranacea. NCBI lineage: Eukaryota > Metazoa > Chordata > Actinopteri > Siluriformes > Mochokidae > Synodontis > Synodontis membranacea. The sequence goes on along the minus strand of JAOVYU010000015.1, from coordinate 4,397,187 downwards.
AAAATGAATCGATGCCTTCCGACCGATCAGGATCGAGAATTCAACAGCACTGTTGTATAATTCCTTGGATTTCCATTCAACTTGATACATTCGACGTTGACTGATTATTAGCAGGATGCTGGCATATTAGCTAACGTTCCCTTAACAAGACGTATCAACGGTTTACTACGTCAGAACATTGTCATAGCAGATTTGTAGCAGCAAAACTAGATTTACAGCGGCAACGCCAGCCCTGAAGGACACATACCACATACTTTGTGTGGTGTATTATGTTGGGTTTTTTTTCTATTATATTCGTCCCTAGTACACAGTGTTTGTAGAGAATATTTACAAACCTTTTGTGAAGTTGCAGTGCATTAAATTACCGAGGCCAATTGTATTTTCTTGGGTGCGTTCTGCAACAGTGCTTCTGAATTGTGTTGTGTTTTGTAGCTCGGCTGTACGGCTGAATTATCTGCTATTGTGCAACAAGCGACAGTTTTTTTTTTTTTTCCGTTTTCATGCAGGAATATATTAAGATTCACTAGCATGGGCAGAACAGGACAGGCTTAACGCCTGCATTTAATCCTATAAAAAAAAAACCATGAAATTGCTTGTATTATTTTATTCTACGCTGTAATTCAAGAATCATTACGTAAACACTCTGACGAACTGCAAACTCGCGAGGTTTAGTTCTGTTATTTGTATAAAAAAAATTAATTAATTAAAAATAACCTACCTTCCTGTGGCGATGCTGTAAATTGGTAATCTTAATGTAGATGTGTTCAGTTCAAAATAAGTTGTGTTCAGCAAAATAAAGTGACTAAACTCACCCTTGAGTGAGCCGCCTATTTTGTCAATCCTCGTGGGGTTTTATAATACATTCAGGTCCACTGCTGGTCACAGATAGCTTGGGCTGATCATTACAAATCATAGAAATATCTCATTTTCAGTTCATAAGCAATAGTTAAATTGTATACAGTCTCAGGTAATGCTCAGGTATTGATTTCACATATTGCATCATGCATATTTACAACTCTGGCGAGAGCTAAAATCGAATATCTGTCACAGGCTCGAAAAATGAAATGATCAGGTTTGAGCAAGGCATTATAGCAGATATAGAGACATATGTATATGGTGACACTCTAGGAGACATTTCACTGTTTGCACGGGTACCCGTCATGAGTCACCTAAGAGAAAGCCACAAAGCCTGTGCCTTCATTGCGATACGAATGTTTTCACTTCCTGCTCCTGCCCCGCCCCATCCTGTTTTAGCTGAAGACATACATGAATTCCTCGTAACTACCACTCAGGAACTCTTTCCAAACCATGGTACTCTTTCCAAACTCTTTTCTTTCTATGTGTCCCACTTTCCAATTATAATATATATATATGGTCCCTCCATCTCTCAAGGGACAAGGAAGACATGCATCTAAACTCTTCTCAGTTTTGGCACCTAGGTGGTGGAATGGTGGAACAAACTTCCCCTAGATGTCCGAACAGTCTCTTAACAGATTGTATCCTTAACGGCAGGGTTGCCAGGTTGACACCATACTGTGCTAGATTAACTTGGAACAACTTGGCTGGTGTCAAGAATGAGACCATGGGTAGTCATCGAGAGAGAGACCGTTGCGTTCCGTCGTGATGTTATCAGTGTAATCGTTAAATTCTTAAATTAGTCTCCACTAGCAAATGACACATGTACAGAAGTAGAGAAGCAGGTACGCAGCATGTTAGTGGTACAGTAGCTAAGCTGGCTACATTAATAGTTAGTGTTAGGGGTGCAACATACTGTAGATTTACATTTACCTTTATTCTGTATTTTTGTACATCTGTACACTGAAAAAAAAAAAGGAACATGTGAAACAAAAAAAGAGAGGTAAAATAATCCATGTCGTACAGTAATAACCACCTCCGAACTTATAAACGCAAACCTGAGTATGAGTCCCAGTGTGAAGTCTGGTCATGCTTTGCGTCGTTACAGTAAGTTCCTTGTTCTTGAGTGTTCTTGTGTTTTATAACACCCTGGTTCAGCCTCACCCTTTTTTGTTTTTCATCGCCTGACTCAAATGTCACTCAGGCTGAAAGAGTCTACAGTCTGGGCTGGAAAGTAATCAGCCCTAGCCTTGCGTCTTCAAACCATTCTGTGTATTTTTTCTTATGACCATTGATGGTGCTGTTGTGTGGGGGTTTTTTTGTTTTTTTTTTCTCAACGAAAATCCACTTTACTAATCCACTTTACAAGCATGAAACCTTGTATTGCTGCCAAAAATGATACCTTATACTGTATATTCATGCCTTTTTTTTTTTTATCTCTGAAAACCATTTGAAAAAAAAAAAAAAAAAAGAGAGAAGTAATATATAATGAGATGCAGCAAATAAATGAATTCTCCAGGCTGGAATCCTAGTGGCACACTAAAGCCGATGAGTGTTTGCTTAAAGCTTACAGTCTTACGCTAAGGGCCTTTTAATCTATTTACATTAATGCAGCACTTTCTATGTGAAACCTCTAAGAGAGTGTGTGTGTGCGTGTGTGTGTGTGTGTGCATGTGTGTGTAGGCACAAGCCACTGTAAACAAGCTTCAACCCTGGCAATGATTCGCTTAGCTTAACATTAGCATCTCCCCAGAGGTCCTGGTGAATATGCCTAAGGCTAACACTATGCCTGCTTAACGCTAACATGCCACATGGTAGATTTAAAAACCACTAATAATCTAGAGACTCGACGATCTCTCGTCCCTCACTACCCCTAGACAGGAAGCCTAGACTTCAGGACCCATCCAGTGAGGATTGAGACAGAGCCATCTGTTGTCTGTTGTTAAAAGCTTCATCATGGTACACGGACCAGCTAAAGGCCTCAGCTGCTCACACACTGCTGTTAATATTTGCGGACGCCTCCACACCGGACCGTCGTCTTATCATCCATTCAGCCGAGCCAACTTCAGGGATTAACCACAAAGCTTACACCATCTAGGATTACCAGGACTTTTGTCCTTGTTTGCTCGGTTTGCCTGCAAGTCCAGATTAACATTCAAATTTTAATTGATTAGAGTTTTGGTGCCGGTTTTGGAAGAAAAAGTTCTGTCGTGGGCCATGATGGTGTTTACACTTTCCATAATGAAGTTCACACATACACACACACACACACACACGCACACGCGCACACACACACACACACACACACACACACACACACACACAGATAACTGTAGATTTATGGAAACCTAATTAATACACACAATAACATAACAAGGACTCACAAGGACTTTCTTGAAGGTTGCATATTTTACTACACACACACACACACACACACACACACACACACACACACACACACAGACTTACGGTGACCAAATGTTTTAAGCACAATAACATCACACAGACTCACAGGGACTTTCCTGAAGGTTACATATTTTACTACACACACACACACACACACACACACACGTACACACACACATACACACTCACATAGACACACACAGACTTATGGTGACCAAATGTTTTAAGCACAATAACATTATTATTATAACATACACAAAGACACAGAAGGATGGTCCTCATACACACATATACACACACACACACACACACACACACACACATACAAACACACACACCAAATATGATTATAAGCAGAATAACGCAGTATAACGTGCCTCACAATGGCTGTCCTTAAGGTTACATATTTTATTAAACACATCCACACAAACTCACACACACACACACACACACACAAACTCACACACACACACACACACACACACACACACACACACACACACACACACACACACACACAAGGTGACCAAATCTTCTAGCAAGCAAAAAAAAAAAAAAAAAAAAAGTTTTCTTACTGACATCTCACCTGTCAGGTATTCCTTTACTTGCCGGGACATCTGGTCCCACAGAGATATAAATAAATGATAAAATGTTCCTTACGTGCCAAACTTTGTCAAGGCATCTATATTTGAAATTCTTTCGACCAGTCCATTCCGTTTTCATATGATTATTCGATGCGTAATGGACCTGTACTGGCCTTAGCTGTCTCAGCCACGCAGGAAAGAAAAGATAAGGATTTTATTATTATTTTTTTTTTTTTTCAAAGCTTCCATGAATGACAAATGAATGAAGAAAAAGTTCGTGACGGGTTTCAAAGGGATCCTTAATGGTGAATTTGCAGAAGTTTTTTTTTTTTTTTTTCTTTTTGCTGCACAGAGAGCTAGCAAAGTAGTGGCTGCGTGCTTTAAAGACAAAAACAACACACTGAACTCTCTGCATAACCTAAGGCACATAATCAACACAATATTATATCATTTAACAATGAAAATGTATAATCAGTGCTGTAATGAAGTATTCATAGTGAGGACATTTGTGGATGGGAAAGTCTTCAAGGCATTCCAGTTTCAAAGTAGCACAAGGAGTTGAAATATACAAATAAATATAAATAAGGATTGAGTCCCAGAAATCCCAATTTTGGAATTCCATTATTTTGAACAAACAAAGATTTTTTTTTTTTTAATTAAGGTTAATGAGGGTGAATTAAAGAGTAACCTCATTTCAAAGATGAACCTCTATATTGTGAAGTGTGTGTGTGTGTGTGTGCGTGCGTGCGTGTGTGGGGGGGGGTGGGGAGGGGGGGGGTTTGCATCTACCATATTAGATCACTCATCTGTTATTCCATATCCAGCCTATCCAATCAGGGTTCTATCAAGTGTTAAATGTCTCCTAAATAAAAGTGACACTTTCATTAAAAGCTGAAATTAATCAAGCGAGCACGTGACAGGCCTAATCTCGTTACATCTTCGCTGTTAGCCAATCAGGTGCCGAGGAAGGAGCGCCGTCAGCAGGAAGACTTGCTGGCTTCATTTACCTGTAGCAGAAATTAGATTTGGATTTCATGAACAGCGGGGTAAAGCTGACAGCCTCATGCGCACACACACACACACACACACACACACACAGGTAAGGTTTGTTTCATACAGTTAGTTGTTCAGCAGGAGGATGCACC
>JAOVYU010000015.1:4331298-4341889 GCA_025674565.1 Synodontis membranacea | reverse complement strand
TGTGTGTGTGTGTGTGTGTGCCCGCGCAAGCGCGCGTGAGAGAGAGAGAGAGAGGGAGAGAGAGAGAGAGAGAGAGATGCGCCTGTAGGACCCACCTTACAGCACTACACTAAAAAGGTTTGGTCTAGGACTCTAAACTCTTCTATGGTTTGTCTTTGTAAAACCCTGCAACAGAGGGTTTCCCCATGTACTGTACAGAATATTCCAATCAGGACCCATTAGGTAATCTAGAACCATTAACCATTTGCAGAACCCTTGAGGAACCTTTTGTCATGTATGTATGTAGTTGGGGGAAAAAAGTAAATAAATTAAAAAAAAACCCAATCTGGATAGTTTCCGGTTCAGCACCATGGACATGGTGGAAATTTGGAAATTTGGGCCTCTGTGTCTATCAGTCCCAGTGAAGGAGGCGTGGCCTATATGCCTGTTGGTGTAAGTCAAGGTGATGTGTCCAATGTGGCCTCAGTCCCAGTGAAGGAGGCGTGGCCTCTGTAACAGTCTCAGTGAAGTTATGGTTATGACTGTTGGAGGTGTGGACCGTGTGTTTACCGGTCCCAGTAAATGAGGTGTGGTCTACGTGTCTACCAGTCCCCAAGAAGGAGGCCTAGACTACGTAATAAGCAGGCCCAGTGAAGACCGTGTCACGTCTGAGGAAGTCAGCGCTAAAATCAAGAAGGTGTAGCGCACATATGTCTACACATGTCATCACAGTAAGAATAATAATAATAATAATAATAATAAATCTTTATTTGTATAGCACCTTTCATACAAAGGAATGCAGCCCAAAGTGCTTTACATTCAATAAAACAAATACTGATAACAAATCCAGAAAATACATAAAAGTTTGAAAAAATAAACAAAAACATTAAAAACTAATTAAAAATTATAATCAGAAGAGTAGATGGAAACACAAAACAAGCAATTAAAATGACCAGGACGACAACTAAAAATAAAATAAATGTTAAGCATTAAAAGCCAAGGTAAAAAGATGAGTTTTTAAAAGCTATTTAAATCTTGGCAATGAATCAGCCTCTCTAATTACTGTTGGTAGTTTGTTCCATACTCTGGGTGCATAATAACTAAAAGCTGCCTCGCCACTATATCTCCTATTCACTCTAGGTACATACAGGGCCTTTGAGTGGCCGGATCTGAGAGCCCTCGCTGGAGTGTAAAAAGCTAAAAGATCAGAAATATACGAGGGTCCTAAACCATTTAATGCTTTGTAAGTAAGTAAAAGAATTTTAAAATCAATTCTAAAAGACACAGGCAGCCAGTGGAGTTCATAAAGAAATGTGATCTGATTTCTTTGCTTTCATCAGTGTTCTACACAGTGAAGAAGGTGTTGCCTCTGTGACTGTGAGTCCCAGTGAAGGAGGCATGGTCTATTTAACTACCCATTGCATTAAAGGAGGTGTGTCCTGCCGTAGATGTCTTTCAGTGTCAGTGAAGGAGGTGTGGCTTCTGTAACAGTCAGTCCTAATGAAGAAAGTGCTGCCTCTGAGCAAATCAGTATCAGTGGATCTGACGTAGCTTCTGTCTGCCGGTCATAGTGAAGGAGGTGTGGCATCTTTTGCAGTCAGTATTAGTGAAAAGGGTGGGGCCTCTGTGTCAGACATGGGTCCACCAGTCCCAGTGAAGGACGCATGGCTCTGTGTAAGTCTGTCCCAAAAGAGAAACCTGGCCCATGTAATAGTCAGTTCCAGTGAAACAGGCATGGCCACCCTGTCTACCAAACCCAGTGAAGGCAACATGACGTAAAACCTTTCAGTGCAAAAACTTGTGCAAAGTGTTTATGCAGCAGAGAATCACACCGCATCACACTGTATTAGTATCCATCACTCCTCCCATAACCCGATCATGAATAAGCATCATATTATCTCAGCCAGAGGAAGCACACCCATACACCCACCACACGTGAGAAAAGTTTCGATTTTTGCAGATTTTTGCAGCTTTTGGTTCTTATTGCCTTGCTGACTGGTTGCACTTTTCAGGAAAAAAAACACACTGCTTTAGATCAGTCAAAACATAATCACACACACACACACACACACACACACACACACACACACACACACACACACTCCTTTCCATCTGGCTTGTCTGACTGTCTGCTCTTTCCTCTACAATCCACCATCAAGAATCTGACAGAGAGACAGTGTATGTGTGCATCCATGTGTGTGTGTGCATCCGTGTGTGTGTGTGTGTGTGTGTGTGAGAGAGAGAGAGAGGGAGAGAGAGAGAGAGAGAGAGAGAGAGAGAGAGAGAGAGAGAGAGAGAGAGAGAGAGTAAAGCAGTGTTATGGCAGCACCACTTTCTATACACACACCTTTACCTCAGTGACAAAAGTGCAAAATGATTCACACCATTTCACTCTCTCACCCTCCACACACACACACACACACACACACACACACACACACACACACACACATTCATCCTGTCCTCTATGAAGATTTGACAAAAGCTTAAAAAAAAGGTGCCTGAAAGGATGATAAAGTGATCACAGAAAAAAAAAGAATCATGAATAAAGGGGAAAAAGAGAAATGTCTGCAATTATAAAGATGATTTATTTGGGAGAGCGAAACCTGTGAGAGAAATGAAACGCAGGTGACAGAAACTGATTTTAAGTGTGTGGCCTTAAAAGTGTGTTCACTTAACAAGGGAAGTCCTATTCGCACACATTAAAACTTTAAAATTTTCTGGGTTTATTGGAAAGATTTGGGGTGAAATAGACCCAAGAAATTTGGGCATGTCATTATTATAAGTAATTGGTGTGCAAACAAAATATTCAGGTATTTTTTTTATAGCACTTGAATTCTTGATTCTGATTGGTCAAAGGCTGTTGATAAATTTTCAAACAAATTAATGCATTTATTCGAATATGTTATCATTTCTTTAGTGACAGCTAATAGTGAGGATTTGTAGATTGTTCCACAAACATGACAACAAACATCTAATGCCACCAGAATTTCCACCTTGTTGTGACCTTGACCTTGACCTTGACCTTGTTCGGGTCGATCCTAAATGTAACCAGTTCATCTGCCGTTTTCAGTGATAATTCTAATAATTCTGTTTCTTGAGATATCGTGCTAGCAAATATCTCCGATTGAACCACAGACGGAGGAACGCTGGACGGGCAGTCAAGAAGGAGACTCAGACAGACCTCCGCCAAGGACAACAGTCAACTCTTCTATGTCACTTTATATCTGGAGGTATCAGCAAGTGAGTCCTTGTATTTCTACAGTGGCTGTGTTTCGTCACTACTGAACTTTACTGCCATCTACTGGAATTTAAGATGTACGGCATTGTTGAGCACAGACTTAGGCCAAGGTCAGATGAAGTATCTTGCAATATTAGCGAAAGTGAAATTAAATTCATGGATCCTCTCCGTGACTCGGATCTGCTCCAAAATGTAATAGCTTCTTTCATGGCCAATTTCTTGCCGCCACGTTTCATGGAAATCGGTTTATAGGTTAAAGTCTGCTTACAGCCAGACAGACAGACAAACTGCCCCGAAAACGTAACTTTCTTGGCGGAAGTAAAAAATAATCCTAATAAAGTCTGTTGATGTGCGGAAGCTTTTATCTGAAGAGACATTTCTTTAAGATTTATGGAAGACATCTCCAGTGTCAGCACGTAATGTTGTCCGGCACAAGGAAGTCCTTGCTTTGGGCGTCGGGTAAGGGAACGTAAGCAATAACGGGAGGTTGCTTGGTGTGTGGACATTAAACTACAGTATAACTACAACTTTCAGTGTGTGAAAAGTAAAGTGTTGTTCTTCGTAAGCACTTGCAAATTGCTGCAGTGCAAAAATCTATGAAACACTTCTGGCTGTGCTGTTATTAGAAAATAGTCATCAAGATGGCGTGATGCGATCCTTATAACAGTATGCCCCAAAGCCTAACTCATTATATCCTACAAGGGGACTATAGAGAGGATGTGTATCATGTCAGAGAATAATATCAGCTCACAAGACCGTACAGTAAATAGTGAAGATGTAGATCTTAGGAAACGTTTAAGTTTAGGATTTCTTCCCTCCGATGAAGACCCTCACCATGAATGCTGTGTCTACAATACCATCAGCATTGTGAGTCCCTGCATCAATCCCTGTCATCCTCCAGCCATCTGGCAGATGGTACTGTAGCATCCCAGCCACTCCTGCCACACACAGTAACAGCTTCTTCCCCCAGGCATTCAGGCTCCTCATCGGGCTCCTCACCCCCGGCTGCCCCAAACCCAAATCAACTGAACTGAACTGAACTGACATGTGCATATGGAAAATGCACTTCATCGAGACCTTTTTCGCTGTGCTTCAGTATCGTCATGCGTTGCATTTGAGGTTCTAGCAAATGTAGGTGTGTTATTTCTCTCTTCCTCTTGCTTATGACACTACAGCACTAATACTCACAATTCCCTCGGGAAAAGTCAGCGTGACTGAGAAAGTCCAGGTACAGCCTGCATTAGAACCGTCTAGACTATCCTTAGAGAGATGTCCTTAACAGATGGCGACTTCGGCCGACTGAAATCCACCAATTTTACGTATCTGTTGAGAACAGCGGATTACTACGTAAGGATTAAAGCGCGACACGGTGTCCTGCTAAAGGAAAATAATCAACAGTGGAGTGCAGCACGAGTTAATAAAACAATCCCAATGCTTATTATTATCCTGAAGCGTTTCCTCTTACACCGCCCTGCCTTGTGCCCAAGTTCAGCTGGGATTGGCTCCAGCTTCCCAGCGACCTGCAATAAGCGGTACAGAAAATGGACGGATTGTACAGACAAATAGGAAAATTGTTGCCGAGCAACTGTGAAACAATTCACACATAGCCCGTGTGAACACTCATTCCTCCACCAGTTCCTTGCCCTGAAGACTTTAGTATGGAGGAAAACCTAAGTGACTGAAAACCTCTGGCTTTTACAACACACTGGCACTGGAGACTCCTTCCAAAAAAATGCTAAATGAACGTGCGCTCACGGGTAACACAAAGGAACATCAACGATCGTACGTGGCTTTTAGTATAGTAGTAGTTGCTACGATGATGTATTAGAAAGGGTGCGAACCTGGATGCTGGAACTACTGTCAAAGGTGCTGGTTACTGAGAATTAATCAATACGTCAGAATTGGGAAATTGGAAGTGCTGTGATGTAAAATGTTCGATTAAATGCAGTATTGCTGTATATGAATGACTATAGATTACAAGATTACCAGAGAGATTAATATTAAGGTCATGAAAGAAGGAACATGTTTGGTCTAATTGAAATTCATTTTGCATACAGGTGTAAGTGCGTTAGTCAAACACAGAGACCGTACAAGACAGAATCTAATCTATGCAGATTTATGGGTCTTGCTACAGGGCCCAACTGTAGCTTATTTGTCATACTGGGATTTGAACACATAACCTTCCGGGCCTAAGGCAACATAATATTTATTATCATCCATCCATTCTTATTCTCATTAATATTCATTACTTCTTCTTCTTCTTTTTTTTTTTTTTTTGTGAGCTTCAAGTGCAGACAAAATGCTAATGACAACGATGATTAATGTCTTCTACCGCTGCTCATTATTTGGGCTCCAATTTTAATATTTGTTTCTAGCAAAATTCTGCTGGACAGTTGTCAAAATTAACACTTGTGTAATTTGTCAAACAGACCAGAGTTTATGGGAAACCTGTAAAAAGCCCGGCAGCGCTGCGTTGAGATCACGCCGTCTAATAGAAAGTGCTTTCCAATATTCTTTGACTGGTTTTGGCGAGGAAGAGAGGAAGAATTAAACAGATTGCTGCGCAAGAAGGGAGAGACAGTCAAGGTCCTTGCCTGTGAATGTTCAGAGGAAAGAAAATACTGTACAACACTACACCCAAAAGCAGTGGTTAAAGCAATCTAGGACGGCATGTATGAACTCTTGTGCGATGGGGATACCCAGTTCTTGATCCCGATTGGCCGAATGGCGTTGATTCATTTACTTGAACAGCATGTCTTACAGTTATTCTGGCTGCAAGGCGAATCGCAGGTGTTTATTAAGGCAATGTCATTTCTATAGTAAATGGACTTTAAGGTTATTAATAAGGTATAAAAACACTATTCAGAGGAAATGCAAATGGACAAACAGACTTAATCATTCCGAAAATAACATGTTTATTGCCTGTGTAGACGCCTGCTGCCGTTTCCGTTTCTTAGGTCTCAGAAAATCAGACATATGAGAGAGAAAATAAATAAATAAATAAAAATAAATAAAGTGCCAATTTCGCCTAGGAACATATTTAAATGTAATGGTTTTCGTGTGAAATAATCATCTCTGAGATCGTCTTTTGGAAAACATTTCTTCGCAACCCGATCACAGCGATGAAGACATTAGCGGAATAAAAACCTACAAATGCACAAATAAGTGCCAAAATTCATAACAATTCATGAGCCAATTTGCTTGTAGTGCAATAAGCTTACTCATAAAAGAATTAATTTCTAATGAGGTTGAAGGAGATAATAGGACCCTCCTTCCGCTGGATTACTGTAGGTGCTAAAACACTGACCAGGCTCCACAAACGTATTGTACAGTACCTGAAGGCACCTATCAAACTCAGCTCTATAACTCTATGGCACGGGTCGAATTTTGAGGCTGAACTACCGTCAAGGCTGCTGTTCTAGAAACATCGGATTTGGAGAACTCGACAGAGCTGTGATATAAATAAGGACTAAGTAAAATGCATTAATGATTTCTGGTCTAATGGGGTTTGTCTCGTGGTAGTAATCATGTTTTACTAGAAGTGGATTGCCACGTTGATGAAATAATGCACTCAAGCATGAAATGGCACTAACACAGATAATAAGATAAGCCGGAAGTCGACCAATTTTCATCTAACACACCAAATAATCACAAGTCTCAGATCCAGTGAAGTCCCACTGTCGAGGCTCATAAACAGTTTTCGGCATATGAAACTCTCCATTTGACTGAATTTCACTTGGGTCTACTGTATCTATCTGCCCTATTATGTTAATTTCCACAGTGCCGGCACAGATATGCAATGTGTGGGAGAGACAGACGGGATGCATTTGCGTAAACTGAGTGTGGTGTTTATTTGGAGTAATCAAACGAGAATAATCCATAAGCACCGAACATGAAAACAGGCAAGGGTCAAAACCAGGAAGCATTACTAGGAACGAGGCAACATGGGTAAACACTGGGCAGGTACAGTATAAATAAACAAAATAGTCAAAGGATGAAGGCAGAACAAATGGACACAATCTAGAGAACACACCAATGAGAGGACAGGGGTGAAGACAAGAGTCAACTCAAAGTAAAGACATATGTCAATGTTTATAAAGAAATGTCAACATTTGGAGAGAAAAAAAATAAAAAAAGAATAGAGGAGGAATTTGTGACAAGCAGCTGCTGCTTTCAGTTTGATTTGGCTTCAGGTTAACAAAATTGGTTTTTGCTATGATGGCAAGTTGTTGATGCTGAATGGCAGCGTAAAATCTGTCTAATGAATCTTTTGCCTTGGCACATATCCTTTGTGCTCTCTTGTTTTCTGCTCTTTTTTCTCAGTCCCTATTCTCTTTGATCAATATTGCTGCCTCTCTAGACATGGCTGTGCAGTGTGTAATGTTGCTGTCTCACAACTCCAGGGTTCCAGGTTCGATTCTTGGCTTACTGTCTGTGTGAAGTTTCATATGTTCTTTCGCCTCCTAAAGGCATGTCAATAGGTGGACTGGCTTTGCTAAATTTCCCCAAGGTGCGAATGTGTTTCAGAATAAAACAAAAGACCAGACAGTCGTTATCCAGCTCCTTCTTCCTGGGCAGAGTCAACCGAAGGACCAGGGAGTCCCGATACTAACCCTCCATTCCGGGCACAGTCATCTAAAGGTCCAGGGGCCCTGATCCAACCCTACCATCCCGGGCATAGTCAACCGAACGTCCAGGCAGTCCTGATCTATCCCCTCCATCCCAAGCACAGTCAACTGGAGGTCCAGAGGGTCCTGATCCAACCCCTCCATCCTGGGCAGAGGGAAACAAAAAGTCCAGGGAGTCCTGATTCAACCCCTCCATCCCAGGCAGAGTTAAATGGAGGTCCGGAGGGTCCTGATCCAACTCCTCCATCCCGGGCAGAGTCAACCGCAGGTAAAGGGAGTCCTGATCCAAGCCCTCCATCCTGGGCAGAGGCAAACAAGAAGTCCAGGGGGTCCGGTTCTGATCCAACTCCTCCTTCCAGCGCACAATTGAAACCAAACCTAAGACCTGGGCAACTGAAGTTTTTTATTTAAAGCTAGAAAAGTCTGTGTGTTCTGTTCGTTCTTGTGGACACAATAGGGTTAGGTTAGGTTAGGTTAGGGTTAAAGTAATGTACTTGGACCCTTTGGACATTTGGTTCTGCATCAAGGACCATCTATCTCAGTGATGAGCTGGTGTCCTGTTTGCATCCAGTGTTCCAGATCTATCTTGACACTGCCTGGAATAAAGTAATTAATGAAGATGCATGAATAATTGATGTACTTTGTTGTTCATTCTTAGCCTAGTCTGGCATATAGCTTGGAAATTACTGTAATATTACACTAAAATATGGACTCGATCTGCCATATTGCCTTCTCTAGCTATTTTCTGGCATCCAACAGACAGTGTGTATATTTTGGTTCTGTTCTGACAGATAATGCTTATATGAATAAACTCTTAAAGGGTACCATCTTCAGCTTAAATTAGTCCAATTTGCATCTAATAGTCATCCAGAAAATATATATATATTTTTTATCTCTTTATAATTATGGTGTAGAATGTCTGGAAAACCAGTTTAGTTCTTGTTATCACATACCAGTACAGCTATAAATTGTACTTCCCTAACCAGCCTTTCTTGAAGATAATAGGACAAAAATAAATAAATAAAAAATACTATAAGAGGGCCCTTAAACAAAACTATTAATTCTCAATCATTCAACTCTGTAAATTAATTGTATGTATAAAAAAAAGGAGGGAAAAACTAAATACTGGTGTGAGCAGAGCCATGATTTTCTAATCTCTGTTTTGCAATTCTGCGTCTCTTTGGCTGCAAAGAGATTTGTATAGCGAAAAATAACATTCCACAGCGTGGTCAGCACCCTAACCAGGCTTTCATCAGCTAATGAGAGAGAGAGAGAGAGAGAGAGAGAGAGAGAGAGAGAGAAGGACAGGGAGAACGACAGTGAATTCACAATGGCTATAATAATAAGGCTGAGAACTACTGTATATCACGGGCTTTAGCTATTAAGATAATGAATAATGAGTCTGGGTCTGTGTGTGTGGGTTATGTAAAAAAAAATACAAAAAGAAATTATTCTATTCTACACACATATCATCTTTCTCTGTACTCGTGCACTTTATTTTTCTTTCAATAACACCTTTCCTCTTCAATCAGAATTCCTCTCCATCTTGCTAGGCATGCACTCGTCATCTTGTCTGGTCTGTGACTGACCTCCATTCCTGCTTTCCTCCTTGATTTTCTTTCTTCTTTCAACACAAAACATCGTTACTTTACAATTCTAGGTCCTAAACCCTTAAATTAGTGTGTGTGTGGGGGGGGGGGGATTTTAGTGATCAATCCTAACAACACAAACGCTTTTAGGACATGACATGACAACCTTGACGTATTTTTTGCACAGCCACATTTTAACAATGGTGCACGCTGGTATGAATAATCATTTAAAAACATGCTTTACTTTCATAAAAACCTGACCATATAAAGTATAACCCTGGAAAGACAACTGCATATGTGTTCTGAACTTCCTGACATTGACGATCCTGGCCATCATTAGCCGAGAGCCAATGGAGCAAAATTAGCTGTACCGAGTGAGTAGGATGGCGTACTCCAACAATTAAACTAGCCAATCCCGGGTGTCTGTGAGTTCCTGTATGTTTAAGAGGGTAGACAGCACTTTTCTCTGAATGCGTTACCTGTCCTGTGACGTAGCGTGAGAAACAATTTTAAAAGATGGCTCTGGAGGATGCACATAGCCATCACTCTCTCTATTCGTTGGTAGTCGATTGCGGAGGAGGTGGGAGGCTACTGGGGAGAAAATACGGAAAAAAACTATCCTGCCAAAAGGGAGAAAAAAACGTCAAAAAACTAGAAACATTTTGAGAGAAAATGAACAACATAGACCAACGACAAAGTGGCAAATCTGACAAATAATTTAAATAGTACTCATAATTACCAATTATAACCCAAACTCCCTTCTGTTGAAGCATGTATTATTTGCATGTATTTTGGATTGGCAGGTCTGCTGACTGCAATATCAATACTAACACAGGCACTGAAGTTTTTCGTTTGTTTGTTTGTTTGCTTGTTTTTTTAATTAAGAGGTATTTCTTATCTACATAGCGGTGCGGCAAAACGTAATCCGGCAATAAAGCAGCGATGCAAGACAGTGGGATCGGAAACAGGTGTGCGATAGTTGTAGGAAAAAACAAAAATAGGGAGAGTTTCAGCTCAACACGAGGGTGGAGAACGATTCAACCTTCAGAGCTAATGGCAGTAATAAACTATAATAACAACTAGAAACGGTGTGCAAAATTCCTGAAGAAATTTTGAGATGGGTGGTGCTCGGTGCCAGCACGCCAACGGCCACA
>JAOVYU010000015.1:4291020-4313014 GCA_025674565.1 Synodontis membranacea | reverse complement strand
CTAGAGTATTTTTAAAACAAGGTATCTATACTTTTACTTGAGTAAAGAATGTGTGTACTTTTGACACCTCTGCCTATTAATGGAAAAGCATTCCGGGTGACTACCTCGCGAAGCTGGTTATGATAATGCCAACAGCGTGCAAAGCTGGCATCAAGTTATTAAATGCTGACTGCTTTGAAGAATCTAAAATGCAAAACTTTTTTTTTTTTTTTAAGACTTTGTTGTTTACCACGAGTCCATATCTTTTCTTTCTACAATGTACAAAATATAAAAAAAAAAAAGAAAAAAGAAAAGGCTGTGAATGAGCAGGCGTGTCGAATCCTCCGACTGGTACCGTAAATTATAATCAAAGCGATAACTCTGGTGTAATTTACTTAACGGCGTGTAGCGATAAAAGATAACAGATCAGCCTGACCAGATTTGATCAGACGTGTTTGGTTTTCTGTTTGAAAGGTCGTTTATTCTTTTCACCGCGCCCGTGTGTTGGATAGCTCATCAATCCGGCACCCGAAATAACTCTTAAACTTACACCCGGACAGGGACCGCATATAACGTACGCAATGTACAGTACTAGGATTCAGATATCCAAAAAAAATAATAAGAATTAAAAAGAAAAGAAAGCTATTGACAGTTTAATGAGTCTACGTGGCTCCTGGATAGTTTTACAACCAGAAATGGCAAAGTTGTAGACTCATGTCTCTATTCTAGGAGTTTCGTTCATTAATTTAATTCTGTCAGGCGAAGGCGGATGCAAATGCAGGGCGGTTTTGTTACAGGAAACATTACAGAAACAAATAAGGTGGGAAACAGGAACTGTAAACACAACACATACAGATTATAAGCCACAGCAATGGCACGCAAACGACAAAACAGCAAAAGCTTGACAACGAGACGCAGAACCCAGTGAGACGCGTGACTTGGTCACGTGATGTCCTGGACACCCGTCTTCATTCATCCATCTTCATCAACCGCTCCTATCAGTTTCCCAAGTGAACTATTTGAAGACTTGCGTTTTTTTTTTTTGTTTTTTTTTGCCGCAATCTATTGAAAACATCGAGTTATAAGCATTGTAGTACTTTTCTTTTTACCCTAAGCAGCGGTGTGTTTATTATGTCAACATTTGTAAGGTTCTGTGGTAACCGAGTCATGTGTTGCTGTTCTCCTGTTGCGTGTTACTTTGTGACGTCCGTTTATAGTTTACTTTTTTATAATTAAAAAAAAAAAAAAAAACCCTTACAATACTTACGTACTTAAGCGTGTTTCCTGAAATGGTCTTTCAAATCCCATGAACCGTGAAGTTTAGGGTTTCTTTACTGCATACGTGTATTTCTCAGGTTGTCGCTATTGTGATGGACCTTCTCACAGATCTTCAGATCCTACAAGATCTGCTGGAGGCGGCGTCCAGGCGTAGCGTGGCTGTCTACATTGTACTGGACAGCGAGGGAGCGCCACACTTCCTCGACATGTGCACCAGACTGGGGGTCGGCCCTCAGCATCTCCAGGTGAGACATTAAGGCCGTCCTACAGTAAGCAACGACATTTAATCCTAACGTAGCGTTAATTCGACGTAGTCAGCGTGTTATAGGTACGCTGTAAAACACTTAGGGGCGGGCTGTTCTAGGGATATAATTAACGACGGGGTGGCGTGATGAAGCCGAGTTACCTTTACCAACTTGAAGTGGATTCTTCGATTGATGAAGAAGGTAAACCACTCTGCCTTTACAGAACATCCGTACCCGCATGCTGAGAGGTGTCGGACTTGACCTGTCCTACGGGAGGATCCCTGGGAGATTAAGCAGCAAGTACATGATTGTAGATGGAGACAAAGTGATGTTCGGGTGTTACAGGTGAGTGAACTGTGAACTGTTGAGCCCTTACAAAGGTTTAGAACCCAACTCTGCTTGGACGGGAATCAGTCCAGCCAACAGTGGTGTTATGATCAAACGATGGCTTCAGGATGGTTAACGCAAGCCGTGCATGGAAAACCAGCGGTAGTCTACAATCTGTTACAGGCAAAACGTGAAGCAACCCATGATGCTGTGTTTCTGCTGAGAAGAACGGTCAGACAAATTGCGCTGGACTGTTGACGGTGTCAAGTGGAGCTCGTGAGCTCGTCACTACAGTGGGGAGTCGTGTACACGGGATGCTTGGCATTCGTCTCGAGAACACCACTGCTAGAAGCCGCCGAGACTTATGTTAACAATTTAGCAAGCTAACGAGCAGGTAACGTAACGTAGGACAACGATCACCAACCCTGTTCCAAGGTAGTGACTGCAGTAGATGGTCAAGTAGGCAAAATAATGTTTGGAGCTAAAGTCTTCAGGGAGGTAGAGCTCCCTGTAGGAAATGCACAGAGAAACTGAAAAGATGAGGCTGTTGGGAATGGCGACATTTTCCAAAGGCGTGTTATAAAATTACGAAGAACTTAGCATAGATCAAAAAATCTACTTCCATGGCCACCGGCATCTCAAGCATCTCAAACACCTCAGCAAACATGTCCCGACTTGTGAACTAGGCGCATTCTGAAAATTTCCACTTATTAAGTCATGAATTCCACGGGGGGGGGGGCGTTCATATGGACTTTTCTCAGGAACATGGTGAACACAGCCCCATTTGAAGGCAACATCTAGTCGGTTAATTTACACCTGAAAGAAGTGCGGTTACATAGTAGATTTCTTTCATGTCACTGGGGGACAACATTGCCCAGAAGACAGCTCAATAGGTATTGGACAGAAAACACAATCTACCCTAACACAAGGGCTTATTCATTTGTGCTATTGCTGAGTTGACCAAATCTTGAACAGTAAGTGTAATTTAACAGGGTTTCGGCTTATTTTGGAGGGTAATAATGTTAACGCCTGGAAAAACATTCAGCTACTCAATGTTCTTCATCCTAACACATATTATTCAGTGAACATTGTTAATTATCCTATCATGAAATAGCACAGTCATAAATGTAACTTTCTAATTTCGTGATTTTGAACGCATGAATTAACTGTCGATACGTGAAAGGACTGTGTTGCGTTTTCGGATCCGTTAAGCGACAAGAACGAGAAGTGCGTGTGCGCAAGGCTGGCGTGGCTGCTGGTTTCCATTCCGGTCGAACACCTGATTCCACTCGTTTAATCAGTTCAGCTTGGTCTCCAATCAAGCAATCAAGTGTGCCTCCTGACAAGCTGAAATGAAACCGGCCCTTTGCGGATACATTTGAAGATTCGTGCCTGAGCATTTACATATTAAATAAATGCCTGAGTACCGCAAGATGTCCTGAAATAAGTGCTATGTCGCATGAACCACTGTGTCCTGGAAATAGAAACCTACAAGTAGGGTATGGCAGGAAGGGTTAATTACAATGATTTTGCTCATTTGCAAAAGTAATTACCCCTGTACAAATCATGAATTATTAGACGTTAATGTCGTTAATAATCCACCTTGGGGTGTAATAGTAGCTCTGCTTAGGCCACAGCACACCCCAACGTCACTGATTCCATTACAATGCATCGTTAGAGAATTAAAACGTATGCAATTGGACACTTATTACTAAGTAAAAATCCCAGCTTGATGTTTTTGTTTTTTTTTCTCTCCTGTCTGTCGTGTTGTGAAGCTTCTCATGGAGTGCATCGCGTATGGACAGAAACATGATCACCATCATGTCAGGACAGATTGTCGAATTATTTGACCGGGATTTTAGGGAGCTTTACGCCATTTCACGCGAGCTCAACCTCTTCAAGGAGTTCAGCATCAATAAACGTACTACGGCGGCATCAGCCCGGGTGACTGTACCGACACGGCCCGCCCTGCCCGCCACCTCGCGCTTCCAAGTGAGCCTGGGAGACAAGGGGACTCTGAAAGTGCCCGCCCACAAGTACCACAACCCCAAATACCTGCTAGCACTCGGTAGCCTTCCTGACGACCTCGGATCCCCGCAGGATCTAATCAACAAAATGGAGGAATCTATAAAAAAGTTTGCAGCAGAAGGGAATCCAGTGGACGAAGACATCGAGGTGGCGGAATCACAGATCCCGGATTTATCTCTGAAGGGGGAGAAAGGTTCCAAGGTCTCGTGCGTACCTTTGAAGAAGAAAAGATTTAGTTTCCTGCGAAAATCTAAGAAAAAAAATGAGGGCGGGGATGCGGCTGAGGCAGAGCCTGGTCCCTCCACTGCGACACAACTGACACCATCGTCTGGTACCATAGAGACCATTACAGAGGAGCCTAGCGCTGAAACACCAGTGTCCGAGAGCGCCAAGAGTAAAAAGAAGAAGACGAAAAAGAGCAAGTCACCTGAAAGCGAAGATCAGGGTATGTTTAATCATTTACTGATTACTGATTAGGTCTAAGACTTATGTTAATGCACATTCGTTCAGTCTGGACTTGAGCCTTAATCATGATGCTTGGAAACGATTAACGTATCCCATGTAACTGACGTTCGTTTTCCAAAGTGAATTCAAATCGGCATATGATCCAATCAGGGCACTTAAAGTGAAAGGTTCGTGGGGGGAAAAAGAAAGAAGGAGATACATAGACTTGTCCCTTTAACCCACACGTAATTCTTCAACCGCACCCTGACTTTGCTTCTTTGGTTTTTGGCTAACGTTGCCAAAAAGGTTAGCAAACTGCAGGTCATTTAAAAAAAAAAATAATGTAATTATTATTTTGTACATACTGCAAAGACGTTAAGAAAATGACCGAATAGCTCTGTAACGAGAGCTCGGTCCCATTACATGATACCAACGTTAATATGAGCCACAGATCCAAGCTGCTGTTATCATTGGAAGTGATAATAAATGTCATTTTATCCATTTTTATAGATAATAATAACATACGGTGTCAGAAACCACCAGCGCAAGTTTGTTTTAGCATGACGCGAAACTTCCTTTAGTCATGCAACTTTGATCCGAATCAAAGCACATTTCAGACACCAGACATGTCAAGGCCAAATGAGTCATATTGAGTTATAGAGAAAAATGTGCAACTGTACTTTTTGGTTGAAATCCAACTGCCTCCACTATTGAAGCACCATTGAATCCGGAATGTTTATAGAACTCTCGTCTCCTCCTTAAAACCTCACTTTAGTGTAACTTTTCTTTTCTTCTCTTTTTTTTTTCTTTTTTTAGGTTCAGAAAGCCATAAAGACAGGAAGAAGGCCTGTGTCGTCTCCTGAAGACTTGAATGAAACAAATACACTGGAAAAAGAAAAGAATTCCAAGTTTATCCTCACTCCAAAAAAAAAAAAAAGAGGCTAATCAGCCAAAAATGTGGTTTTATTTTGCAGACTAATTTCACAATTTAGTCTCTTGCAAAACCTTTGTTGTAAATACATTCCCAAATCTAATTTCTAGGTGTAATACAGAATAGGATCTTTATTGTATATTATCTACACAGCCTGCACTAGAAAGCAGAAGAAACACCAAGTTACCACGTGCTAGCGGTCCAAGATACATGGCCGCCCACATAACACGTTGTTTAGCGATACTGTGACGCATGAAGGCTAAAAAATGCAACAAGTTTGATAACTTCTCAGTAACTCTGCGTTACTTTTGAGAAAATTTTGAGCAATGTCGTGGGTACTGTACTTTTATCACCGAGTCTAGTCTAGTCAAACTTTTCGCGTTTCACGCAGGCACACACTCCGTGAAAAACAAACTGGTGCTTTTTCTTACCCGTTTTTTTGTTTTGTTTTTTTTTTTCCCCTCTGCACATTTTCCGGGTCCGCGCACAATACCTAGCATCGCCTTGACGTAGAACAGCTACCAAAGAGTGAGGCTAAAGGCTGGGACATGATTCCTCTGGGAAACACGAGCGCTTTTGAATTGCGCTCACGAATCGATGTGATTGACAGGGGGAAAGTGAGGCCATTCCTCGATCGCACAGAACACGTACATTTTGCAGTGTCATTTTCAAATAGAATGTTTCTAGCCCGTGATCATTCTGTCCCAGCAAACATGCCTGGGTAAGCTGTAGGTAATGTCGGCCAGGGCTAACCCATAATCCCATAAACGGCCATACGAATCCCATGTGGTACCACTGCAGGCCAGCCCATATCTGGGAAACGGGAATTTCCCATTGCCGTGACATTCACCTCACAGCGTTAGTGGGATTTGGGCAGCACTAACTGGACCAATGTCACTCAGATGTTTAAACACCGCATTGGATGGCATGATTGGATAGCCGCCTTACTGGCTTCATGTTGGCATGTTTCCTGTGATGCCTCTTCTATATAACAGGCACAGTAAATACAAATGCTGTCCTTGCCGTTAGCTACAGTAGGCCTTTCATTCATTTTAACAAGTATAATCATTTGACACTAAAAGGACGCAGAAATCTATCGACTGGGCCGGACCGAAGTTACCCCAGCCGCGACGTCATACCATTCTGCATATTTTTTTTTTTTACTTCTGACTTGATATCGGTAACAACGCCCCCCCCCCACACCGAATGATTATGTTTGTGATTTTTACAAAATGTTATGGAGTATTTTATTGTATTTTTTTTTTATCATTATAATTTTTATTATTATTTGTAACTTGGACCATCTCAGGAACAATAAGACTATAACTGTAGCGTTGGACTAAATGTACAAACGTACATTTCCTGTTTGATTGAACATCACAGGATCTACAAAATGTGATATGATATTACGTTATAGAAACAAATGATGTGTTTATAAGGGATTGGTGCAATGTTGGAAACAGGGCTGTGGAAAGGATATGGAGCTGTGCTGCCACCTCGTGGACACTTTGTGTCCGTGCGTGTATGTCGGGGTCTGTGCGTGCATGTGTGTGTGTGTGTGGGTGTATGGTTGTGTGGTTGTGTGTGTGTGTGTGCGCATGTGCGGACTAAAATATATAATGACGTAGCCATTGAACATGACTATGAGTGTTTTACTTCATCCTTTTGAGTTGAGTTTACCAGCGTGTGTGCATGTGTGCATGTGTGTGTGTGTGTGTCCAGGATGTGTTGCAACAGCTCTAACCACAGAAGGGAACGGCAATTCAGGGAAGTATAAAGGACATATTCTGCAACAGCTCTTTAACACGAAGCAGAGCAACACAGGAAACCGGAAACAGGGCCCAGTGGGGTAAAATAGCACCCTAGCTAAACCACAAACACATGATCATGATAGCTGGGTGGATGCTATTAATGACGGATTTAAGACCAGTGCCAGCGATAGTTGAAGATGAGACATGAGAAAGTAGTCTTTAATGAGCCTTAAAGGACCACAGATGTTTGGAAAGGGTGATCCCACGATTGCACTGCCAATTCCATTCCTACATTAAATCTGAGAAAAACACCTTTTTGTTTTTGCTTTTCTTTTTAAAGCATGTGACGAGCAAATACACAAATTGTGATTAAATAGCATTAGGGCATGGGGACATTAAGAGCATTCTTGTGATCTGTTTAGAATCATCTCGTCACGTTACAGTTTACGGTGACAGGGTTGGATTTTCAAATGGACATCGGCAGTCAATCACAGTCTCGCTGAAAATAAAGAATCTTCAGGAAATTTCGGATGCAGCTTCCTAGGGACCAACATGTTCGGGTCATGTCCGAGGACTGGTGGTTAGCTTGAGTTCAGAACCAGAGTACCCTAGAGTAGAGGTCCCCAACCTGGTACCGGTCCGTAGATCATTTGGTTACCGGGCCGCAAAGAAAACGATTCTTGGTTAAAAATATGGTTATTTTTCTTTCCTTAGTCTTCCAGATCTTATTTTAAAAAGCGACTGTTTCCGCACCCTCACCTCACTACTGCACTTGACTCTGGCACGCCATTTCACGCATCAGCGACACAAGCTAACACATGTACAAAATGAGCCAAAAAAAAAAGTCACTGCAGAGCTTTTCCAGGAAGGAACGAGCAAACGATGGGACAGCAGGAGGGTCACACACTGCCAGCAAAAAAGAAAGCATTTAAAAGAAAATACCAAGATTCCTACATGAGTTACCGGTTCATCGCAACAGGTGATACACAAGCTCCACACCTGCTATACGAACCCCCGTGCCTCTACCCGCCTCTAAAATTTTCATCCATGAAACCAGCCCATGGTACAAGAAAGGTTGGGGACCGCTGTATTAGAGTATGTAAGTAGTACACACACACACACACACAAAAAAACAAAAAAACACACACACTTGCTGTGTTTCCAATATGGCTACATTGATTAAAGCATTTCATATAATTTATTAAGGAAAAAGCAGTGAGGCATAACCGAATACTATACCATACACGAGAGTCTTTTTATTATTTGTCCTATTAGTTACAGATATTTGGTGCGAACAGTGGAACCAGTGAACATTTGCATCTTGATAGTACATTGGAGCAGCTGTGGCCTAAAAGCTAGAGAAGCAGGTTTAGGACAGAAAGGTCACCGGAAATAGACGTGGGCTGGGAAGTGAATGAGCAGCACTTTCCCCTCCCTTTACATCACAGCTGAAGTACCCTTGAGCAAGGGGCCTCTGCTCCTCAGGACCTGCAACATGGCTGCCCATGTGTGTACTGTGCGCTCACTGCTCACTTCTCCTAAGGTGTGTGTGTGTGTGTGTTCAGTGCTTCAGATGGGTCAAACTGCACAATCCAGTTTCCTCTCCAGGATTAATAAAGTATCGAAAATATCAATAAGACAGTAGACTTTTAGAACCATGCAGTTCTTCATATAAACAGCAGAGTGAGCACTGGCAGGCATTCATATAATATAATCTGGAACAGGAACCTGAAACCAAGCAAAAGACATGATGTCAGTTTTTTCCTTGCAAAAAAAAAAATGTATTTATTTATATATTCAATACTTTTCTTTCTTTTTTTTTTCGCTAACGTTACGGCTTCTCATTTTGTGTCCGTTTTTTTTTTTTTTTCTTCTTCTTTTCTTTAAAGAGCTCGGCTATCCCTCAGAAGTTCCTCCTTCTGATCACACTGTTGACTTCCTCTTGCAGCACGGTTCACTACGATTCTTAAGATCTGACTGAGTAGACACTGTCACAGAGTTTGAGCTTTGCACAAATCCAGATGTTTATCCAAAGTTCTTACATTCATCCTTAGTAACCGGCCTGCATTAACCCTTTATTCAATACTTCAAATGTACAGTACAAAAAATTCTAAATTTCAACCCAACCCTAGAGTGTTATTCTAGGAAAGGTTTTATCAAATTTGCTTTTTTTTTTTTTTTTCAATCAAGGTCAATATAGTTACTATATACGGTTCCTCACCAGTCTAGGGCAAACGTTTTTCCAAAAAAGTGCATATCTTGCAAATGTAAATATAGGAAAAAAACGTAAAGGAACGTTTATTTATTCACAAAATTCAAATCCATGTTTTTCTACAAGGTCATTGCGGGATGTCTACCAAATATGATTTCCATGATTACCAAAGGCATGACTTTTGAGATATTTTGGGGGGGAGGGGGAATAAAAAAATAAATACTGTATGTTAGAAAATGTTTTTCAGACTTGAAGCAGCGATGCAGTTGAGGCCGAGGAATAGTTAACTACAGATAGGAATATTTGGAGCAGACACAGACACAATCACGTTGTGTTGCAAAAGCAGAGTTAAGATACATGATTCTGGTCTAAAATGGATGATTATTCTATGTAGAGTATTACATTGTATTGTGGGTTCGTTTATGGCACCCGGAAAATACCCTCATCCACAATGACTTGTGATTTTGCAACGGAGCAGCTGAAACCTTTGCTCAAGCAGGGGCAGGTTGGCAGTGCTGAGATTTGAACTCACAGTCTTCCCAAGCAGAATCCGGACATCCAGACAACTTCACCACTGATCTACCTCCATGTTCATTGACCTACTCTGGTCAGAGTCATGGTGTCAATCCCAGGGCCTCTGGTCATGAAGTGGGAATACACCATGGATGATCCTTTCCGGAACTGTGGGTCCATTTGGAGTCACCAATCCACCCGCTGGCATGTTTTAAGGAAGTAGGAGGAAACTGGACACCCCAAAGGGATGCCATGCGGGCACAGGGAGATCAGGTGAAACTCCGCATGAGCAGTAACACAAGCTCAGGATAGGACCAGGGACGCTGGAGCACTGAGAAACCATACTGACCTATTTAATAAGGTAATGAGAATGTGGGTTTCCTGGGTGGGGTGACAGGTTTTTGCTCCTTCTGAAACCGCAAAAACTGCAGAAACACTACAGGATGTTAGGTACACAAATGTGACAAAGCTGACTTATGCAAGCGACACACACAAAAAAAAGTACATTTTGGACAAAATGTCCACGTAGTACGAAGTCCAGAAGTGTGCCGCTTGTCTCAGCTGGAACAAACTCATCGCAGACATGCTAACACGAAAGACGACTGGTCGCAGCTACAGAGAAGTGCGTCGTGGCTAAAAATAAAACTGTCGTGAGAATGAGCTGTGTGTGTGTGTGTGCATGTGTGTGTGTGTGTGTGTGAAAATGTACATAGTCATGTGGGAAGTGTCTCTACATGCACCAAGTTGCCAGTTTTAAGAGACAATATTATTAGAAGCAATATTAAAAGCAAATATGCACAGAGTACTTACTTGGGTATGTTTAGGTGTGTATATGTATGAGAGAGAGAGAGAGAGAGAGAGAGAGAGAGAGAGAGAGAAGGAACTCAGGTGACACTTCCCCCTTTTTTTTTTTTTTCTTTCTTTTTTTGCAAAACACAAGTGTCAGATTAAGTCCTGATCTGAAACACAGTGACGTTTTACAAGTTTTACAAGTTCGGTTCACTGTATTTTTTATAGAACTTTGACACTGATTCAATTTAAAAAAAAAACCCAAAACAAAAACAAACAAAAGGACAAAAACAAAGACTTTAATAATAATAATCAGTCATTATAACACCATGAACTCATATTCACAAATATTGTACAATAAAATAAAATATATACATAATCAGGCAAATCAGGACTATGTGTAAAATAGTACATGTACAGAGAAAGTTTACATTCATTCACCAATCTTTGTTTACTGATAAATAATCAAATTTGTTATCAGGCATAATATACACACAACATACATAGCAAATATGAATAAATACATGACCTATATATAAATATATACAAAAAAAACACTAATCACAAGAGTTCCTGTCCTGTTGTTAACGATCCTGTACACAACAGTTTTAGTTCACTTCATAACACTAAAATTACATTTTGTGTTGATGTGTGGGGTGGGGTGGGGGGGGGGCAGTTTATGAAATGTGTAACCATAAGAGTACCCATACAGTACCAGGCATAGCAGGTGTCAGCTTACTAACTAGGTTAGCTCGCTATCTAGATTAGGTTATTAGTAGTAGTACCAACAAAGAAGAAATAAAGAAGAAATGAAGGAGGTTATTTGGCTTTATTGTCACTTTAAAGGCAGAAAATGTTTGAATGTTGGCACTGAAACATTTTATATTCATTCTTAACATGACAAATTTTTTCTACTGGATTGTCCTCTGTTTTTTTTTTTTTTTTGTTTGTTTTTTTTTCATGCTTGCCCCTCAACCTGTGACCTGATTGGCCAGGAATCTTGGAATCCTCGCTGTGGCCCAAAAAAAACGCTTTTTTAAAAGCGATGACGTTCCACCAATCTGGTGGTGGCTTCCTATTGGATTACAATTAAAACGTTTTCTGGCACCAGAACTGTTCCTACTTTGTCACGTATCACACATGATGTCAAATGATGTTTCTTAACGATTCTATCATTCTTTACAAATATAAAATTGATTGTAAGTTTTGTATCGACTAACCAGGCAAGTTAAATCCAAAAGTTAAAATTATTTACCCGATGGAAATGTCTGCCTGTTCAGAGTTGGGTTATGCAGCTGATTAGTTGAATTAATTAATAATGTCATATTAAATGTCGCTAATATTGGCCTCGACTGGCATTCCACTTTTGAAGTGTATTTACAGCTTAAAGCTTATACTTCAGCTTAAAGTATGAATAGGGCATAACTGAAACTCTGCCCTATGCGTGTAACTTCTGTATGGCACTTTAATTGGAGATCTTAAAAAAAAACAAAAAAAAAACAAACAAAAAAAACCACTGTGTGCAATGTCGGAACTAAATCCTCAACGTCAGCTCAACTCAACAAATCTGACTCTGAGAGAGACGAAATCGGTTCAAGTTTGTGAATGACGAGCCTACTACACGTGTCACGATTTGAGTAAAAATCTCTACCATCTTAAAATCTTTAAAAGAACAGACGCATGGGTCGATATCCAAAACGTCGGGCCACTAAGCGAGCTCTTGTTAGGTGCCGGAGCTTTCAACAAAGCCATCGAGATTAGCTTGTGTGTGTGTGTGTGTGTGTGTGTGTGTGCAAAACAAAGGCTTGCACTTCCCACACTGACAGTCTCACTGAAGTGGCTTCATTTGCCACAACGGAAACGTACTCTTCAAAATGTCCGTCCATGGCTAGTATTACGAATGTTCAAGATGAGATGCCGCTCCATGAGACCAATAACATACGAGTACATTAACACTCAGAGCTTAAAACTGAGTTCCCAATGGCCTTAAATGACCTCTCTAGGCAATTTCAAACAGATTGCAGGTAAAACAGGATAATAGATGGTAAACTACTGTTTGCTCCACAGAAACAGCACAAACAAAAAAAAAACAAACAAAAAAAAAGGACTGCTTCTCTTCACTTCCTGTTTAGTTATACACAGTGACGTGAGCGATGAGTAAACGTTCAGACCAGTCATTCTGTTTCTGCTGCACGCAAACTGCAGTGTCTGTCACTTCTCCCTCTGTATCCCGTGTACTCTTCTGTGGTCAATCCTGTGCCGTTTGCTGGATGACTTTCTTCTTTCTGACCGAGACCAGGTCATAAAACGGATCCTTCGTGATGCTTGCCCTGTGCGTTATTCATAAAACACAGACAGAAACAGGTCAACGCGTCAGTATTTCACTCCTCGAAGCCATGCAGTAGCAGAGCCAACTCGACAAACGACAAAATCATTTTCACGTCAAGTTTTTTTTTTAGCTCAAGTTAAAAGGCTAATGTCGCTATTCACCGAGTTATTAACCGAGGCTAGCGATTTACCACGTACCTAGCTAAAGGCGCCACGAGTGGCGAAGGTTTTCCTCGAATGTGCTGATAAATTGCTAAAAGTACGGATACATGGAATTCAAATTGCACTTAGTAACCACCAACAAGCCAAACTTTCACAGATATACTGAGAGACATCAGCACTGTGTCACAGCTCATGGACAATTTCAAATCAGGAGAGTGCTAGCTAGCACGTGGCTAGCTAAGAACAATTAAGAAAAGACTACAATGCAACTAAAATGACACTATAATCACACCTGCACTATGAAATGTCAGCACTGTCACGCCGTATACAGTCATAAAAAAACCACAAGACAAATAACGTGGGCTCGGTTCCTGAATACGTAGCATCGACCAATGACTTGCATTTTTTCGTATTAGCTTTTGATAACTGATAAAACAAATGTTCAGGAAAGCTCAGACTTTTTTTTTTTTTTTTCTTCAGTATTTATCTTTGAACATACCCAATGTACTCTAAAGTGTTTCTGTTACACAACCAAGTTGTGCTGAACTTTACTATACATTTACAACAAGCCGGCTAATCTCCAAGGCTAGCAAAACATGGCAACTAGCTGACAGTATCAAGCATATTAATATATTTTGTTGGTAAATTTGTTGTTGTTACTAAATGCAATTATAAAGTATTGCAATAATTGAGCAGTCATCGTTCGTATCATGTTCACGTACACAATAATTAGGTTTCTGTTCTTCAGCAAAGTTGTTCTGTACGTTACATTTAGAACCTAACACTGGCACAACACAATAAGCAAGCGAATAACTAATGCTTGCAATGCGCGCTGTCAGAAATGTCAATATTTTTCCTCAGAAGTGAGACTAAGATTCTGCTTAGCAATCACCAATAAGCGTCGACTCAACCAATGAAGTCATGAATACCACAAGGGACATTTAAATGAAGGCTTCCTGTAAATACTGTGAGCTTGGCCCCATTTCTTATAGTGAAAGTGATTAATTGTCGTTGCTGACACACCACAGCGCACAACTACGAAATGTGTCGTCTGCATTTAACACATATATGACATGGTGACACGCAGCAGGTGGCGGCTATTTCAGCGCCGCGGGGGGAGCAGTGCTTGGGGGCGGCACCTTTCTCAGGGTACCTCAGTGGTACCTTGCTGGTCGGGGGATTCGAACCTGCAATCTTTCGATTACAAGGGCACTTCCCTAACCATTAGGCCACCATCTGCTTTTGTGTTAACTTTTGATAAGTGCTCAAAAGATGACTTTGTTTTACTTTTTAGCTAGCTGGCATGTCCATAGCTTGTGAAAAGCATCAAGGATATCAATGTTTTTTCCCAGAAGTTGGTAAATTACCATTGGTATGCTATATAAACCTAAGGTTCTTAGCGATCACCAACAAAGCGTCAACTCAACTAATGAAGTCATGAATAGAACAAGGGACAGCTGGCTGAGGAGTACAGTATATTAGCTTTTGTGTTAACTTTTGATAACTTATAGAACAAAACAGTTCTTTTTCAGGTGTCGCAAAATATGACTTTTAAATATTGCAAAGCGTGTTTTGTCCATAGCTAGCTAAATGTATCAAGGCTATCAATATTTTTCTCAGACATGAAGGTAAATTACTAAGAGAAAGATATATATATATATACACATTATCTAACATTCGGTATTTGCAATTTAAACGGAGGCTTCAGGTCAACAGAGTGAACGTAACATAATTAAAAGGCAGCAGTGGCGTAAGATTACGAATCAAGGTGGTATGAGACCTGATAGCTTCAATCCAGTCATCTCTCTCCTCGGCTGTTGAAGCACAGATCATGTAGCTCTGATGTTTCCCCTCTACCACCCTGCCGTCCGTCTCTGTCTTGCATGCTTTGATCTTCTGTCCCTTACTGTTGGGGTTATACAGCTCCAGACAGTACTGCAAACACATGTACGTATACACTGATCAGACAATTACTTAGTTTTTAATAATAAAAAAAAAAAGAACCTCACTGACCATTTTATTAGGAACACAAAGGTCCATACTCAATTATGCAACTATCCAAGCCAATCATGTGTGTCTACACATCAGCAAAGAGTCTTGTCTGTGCCAACTCAAATAACCACTCTTTGCAACCCATGCTGAGCTCAATACATACAGTACACGCAAGCGATTTCATTGCTCTCTGGTCGTTAGTTCTGGCTATTTTGCATACATCGCATACAGCTAAAGCATTCGGTATTTACATTTTGAAATTATACCTTGGTTGCTATTAACAGCCTAGAGGGTTAATGTCATTGGAGCATGCTGACCTGGAGTATGGCTAAATTTGTAATACTTACACAATAACGTTCAAATTTAATACTTAGAAGAAAAAAGCGTTCATCTGGATCGTTGGCCTCAGTTTGCTGAATTTGAACGCACCTCATGTCACGCTCATGCTTTATTCCATACCTACCCTATAAGGGTTCATTGACTAAAACTAACTAGAGGCTGTAATATAATTCCTTGCCGAATGATTGCCAAGGTTTTTGAATTTCTTTCCCAGTGGTGCAATCACAGGACACTTGCGTGCAAAAAGACACATACACAATCATTCAAAAGGTTAAACGTGAATCACGTACTTTCCCGTACACACACACACACACACGCACACACAGAAAGATACCCGAACACATGAAATACAGTTATGCAATAACTAAATTCCCTCCACAAAGCAGAAGCATCACTAGTTTCCTGTGCCTACAGTCTTCCCCTTCAAAGTGCAATCGATCACTAATTGATTAATCCTTGATCAATTACAAGTGGTGTATGCGCTCCAAGGAAAGATGCAAACACCTCTGTGCCTTCAAATTGCCTGCGAACTCACCGGTTTGCGTGTGTAGATGACTTCTCTGACACAAAGGTTCTCTAGAGGAATGATCCCCCTGGGTTCTTTGTCCTAGAAGACGAAAGTTCGGTGAGTTTTCTAGATTTCGTGACGATTCAGACGCTGGTGTAGATAACATCATATTTTTACTCACTGTGGTGAATTCAAAGTAGTAGAGGCAGTTATCGGTCAAGATGAACCATCTCCTCTTCCACGTCTTCACTCTTCCCCCTGCAGCCCAAGCACACAGAGATGTATCCCAGTATGTTAACCGCAACTCGACCGTATATAGCAGATGAGTAAGAAATAAACATTCTGGTATAGGAAAATAATCAACAATGAGTGTGGCCTGATGTTAAGTGTTACCGTTACCACCCTGGAGGTTAGTTTTCAGGGTCTGTCAACTGTTTTAGTCCTCTCAGATTTGAGAATCCAAAAGTGCTTTGGTATGATATAAGCATAATGCTCTGTCGTAAACTTTTCTTTATTTCTAGATGTGCTATCCTTTAAGTATAGCGCATGATGCAAAAAGCCAGGTGTTCTTACCCAGTTTGAGGAGCCAGCCTTCCCGGTCAGGGTTGAAAAACGTGTGCGTTAGATCGTTTCCGTCATCCTCCGGGATTTTGAATGGCTCGTTCCGTATGCTCTCATACAGTTTCTGCGGGGAGAGGTTACAGAAAAGAGGAACACATGAGGGCATGGAGAAATTCCCTGATGTCAAAGTTTCATTCCAAAACTTAATCTCAGCGACAACTCGCAGTACATTTTCCTTCTGAAGATGTCATTTTAAAAATGAAAATGAAAGAGACTAAATGCTGTCGATGTGTAAAAAAAGACGGCAAGCGTTTCAAAAAATAAACAAATAATAATAAATCTACTACTGTGTATTGTCAGTATGTCAGTATGTGTGGTGCGTGACAGCCTGGTGTAAGAAAACCCGTGCAGACATAGTTAAAACATGCGAAACTCCACAGAGACAGTAATCTGAGTTCAGGATCGAGTTTGTTAAGCGGTGTTTCCGATGGTCTTTTGTTAGCTGTCTCCCTTACTGCTTCCTCATTGAATAACTCTCATTTCCTTATTTCTTTAAAGTGCAAGTCGTATGTGGCCTGTCTGGGCTGAAAGTGGTTGGGTGATTGGCTCTGACCGTGAGAAGCTCATTGGGTAGGTCTTCGCCATTGTTGATGCCTCTGTTCATACTGATGAAGCGCTCCAGTGTGGTCTTGTCCTTCACGTTGGGGTTGTGCAGGCTGGTGTTCAGCATGATGATGGCGAATGAGAGGATGTAACAGGTGTCTGAAAATAGATCACATGCATTCATAACCGTTGTTTTCTGGATTTGGTATACTAACACAAACTCTGAAGTAAAATGGATGTTGAGTTGTAAAATAAATCTAAAAGAGCCCCTTTGCTCACCCGTGGACTGGAAGACGTCTTGGTTACACTCGCAGTAGCGAGTGGCGAAGGCTTCCATCATACGGTCGATCTTTTGTGCCTCGCCAGGAAGGCGGAAACTCCACAGGAATTGCCTGTGAGACACAGAACAATTTTATTATTTTCTTTTTGTTCTATATAAGTTTTATAAGTAGGGTGTTTATCATTTTAGACTTCACATCAGGAGACGAATGTTGTTATCAATCTATAAAATAAATTCTGATCCTGACCTCAGTGCCTGGACAAGGTTGAGGTCTGAAAACTCATGAAGTTCCACAAAAGCTTTTAGGATCTGGAGGTGCATCTCCTCTCTGTGGAGGTTAAAGAGGTTGCATCAAGGTTGCATCATACAAACCATATTGTATATATATATATATCAGGAAAATAAAAATATTAGAGGTGACAGTTCATGAAAACACCTTAATACAATAGGAAACTTGTCACTAATAATAATAAAAATACAATTTCACAATGTTCTAGCTGTTCTTAGGACTATGATATAAAGTAGCTAACAAGTAATGGAAGTCAAGCAATTTGAGGTTTGTAAATGCAGATCTTTTTAATTATTTATTTATTTTAAGATTTTGGGGTAGATAAACTTCCAACATGTTAGCAAACCTAGACTTGAAATGCCAGGCAAAACTAAATAAAAAAAAAAAAAAGAAAGAAAGAAAGAAAGAAAAGGCACGCGTCTTGGCAAATCAATTACCTCTTCCATCAAATTGTGTGGAATTTGATTTTTCACCAAACTAATATTGTGGTCACACCTGAGATCAGGAGGGATTATTACATATTAGCTGGTAATGAGATCTGGACCAGAGTAATACTGCAGTTGTAGATGTATTGTTATAGATTCAGAGAAGGGTGATGAGGATTGATGATAACAGACCCTATAATATCAATTATTGCTAAAAAATAATAATTTAATTTCACATCTAAGACAACTGTATGAATCTCAATATTTATAGAGTTATTTGACACAAAAAAAATGTGGCTATAGGTTCTACCTCTACTACTTTCGAGTGATGACTGTAATTAATAAAAGGTTGATGCCGTACCTTTCTCCCAGGAAGTCTCCTATAGCAGTCTTATTGAGACCTTCTTCTTTATAGAGGAACTCGGCAATGGTCTGGGGCTTCCACTCCAGCAGGCTGTTTTCCACCAGGTAATTGACCCCCTGTAATAATACACACATGAGCCTGTTGTGTTCTGACCTTGTTGTGTTGTGTCTCGATGAAAATGATATTGTACAACCAAAATGATTATGCTGATGTAACATCTGTGCAATTTGTCATTGGTGTCTTTGGGCTCTTCCTCTGTGTTGTATCTGTCTGTAAGTACTTTGCGTTTGTTTCTGGCCAGTCGAGAAAAAAAACATATTAGCTCCTTGATTGGACTGGATTTCACCTGACTTGTAAATCAGGATTAATCCAATATGACTGCCTGATCAGTTTTATAATTCATGGTGATACCAAGAGGCATAAAATAACTCGTTGTCTGTACTCGCAGAGGCCTGAGTTTAAATAGTAATGACTGAAGAAATGACTGCCACTGCATAAGACCAATGTCACATGTACAGGTCTCACCGTGCCCAGAGTCCCAAAGTGTAAAATGCAAGTTGAGTACAAGAGTCAACTGGGCCAAGCTGTATAATCCAAATTGGTCGCAGAGTAGGAAGTCATAGAGTTGAGTCCAGAGTGCCAAGATGTAGAGTTTGAGTCATGTTCAGTGTCCCAAACCTTAGAGTCAAGTCCAGAATCCCAGGCTAAAATTTGAGTCACAGGTTAGAGACGCGCCCTTATAATCGAAAGATTGCAAGTTCGAATACCACGACCAGCAAGGTACCACTGAGGTATTCTGAGCAAGGTGCCGCCCCCAAGCACCGCTCCCCGGGCGCTGAAAATAGCTGCCCCCTGCTGTGTGTCACGTCACATATGGGCTAAATGCAGAGAACACATTTCATTGTTGCGCACTGTGGTATGTCAGCAATGACAATTAATCTCTTTCATTCAGGTTGTAGAGTCTGTATTGAGATCAGAGTCTCACATCTGGTCCAGAGTCCCAAGTTTTAGAATTTTAGTCAAGTTCAGTGTCCCAAAACTTAGAGTCAAGTCCAGAATGCCAGGCTAAAATTTGAGTCACAGGTTAGGGAAGCGCCCTTATAATCGAAAGATTGCAGGTTCGAGTACCAATGAGGTACTCTGAGCAAGGTGCCGCCCCCAAGCACCGCTCCCCGGGAACATATGGGCACATATGGGCTAAATGGAGAGAACATATTTCCCTGTTGTGCACTGTGGTATGTCAGCAATGACAATTAATCGCTTTCACTCAGGCTGTAGAGTCTGAATTGAGAATCTATAGAATCTATTTTGAGACCAGAGTCTCAGGTTTTAAAGTCTGAGTCAAGTTCAGAGTACTAATCAATAATGTCTGTGTAAAGTCCAGAGTTGCAAGTTGTACTGTAGAGCCAAGTTGAGTGTAGAGACCCAAGCCATAGAGTCTGAACTGGGTGTAGAGTCTCAAGCCATAAAGTCTGTATTGAGATCAGAGTCTCACATCTGGGTCAAGACTAGATTTCCAAGTGTTTGAGCCAAGTTGAGACCTGAGTCCCAAGTTTTAGACTTTGAGTTGAATCTAGAGTCCCAAGCCATAGAGTCTGAATTGAGTGTTGGGTCTCAAGCCATAAATCTGTATTGAGATTCTAGACTCACATCTGGTCCAGAGTCCCAAGGGTTAGAGTTTGAGTCGAGTCTAGAGTCCCAAGCCATCGAGGACGTGTTTGGACCAGAGTATCAGTCTGGGTCAAGTCCAGAGTTCTAAGTGGTACAGCCAGGTCAAGTCCCAAGCTTTATAATTTGAGTTGAATCTACAGTCCCAAGCCATAAAGTCTGAATTGAATCCAGAGTCTCAAGTCAAAAAAAGCCTGGTTCAAGTCCAAGATTTCCAAGCGGTAGTGTCAGGTTGAGTCTAGAGTCCCAAGCTGTAGAGTCGAGTCAAGTCCAGCATCCCAAGCAGTAGTCTTAAGCAAGTACAGAATCCCATACTGTAGCATCTGAGTCCAGTTTTAAGGCCCAAAGCATTTTGTAGTTCTTAAAATGACTTGTTTATGAGTTAAGTATTACGTCCAATACTATAAGTGAAGCCTAGAGTCCCTAGCTCTAGTGTCTTGTGTCTCTATTTCTGCTTATCCTGGTTAGATGTTGGCAGTCTACCAAATTTCTGCCATTCTTCAAACTCTTGGGCACCACAGAGATGGAAATTTGCCTCTGAGCATACCATTAAACT
This sequence comes from Synodontis membranacea, assembly GCA_025674565.1. NCBI lineage: Eukaryota > Metazoa > Chordata > Actinopteri > Siluriformes > Mochokidae > Synodontis > Synodontis membranacea. The sequence goes on along the minus strand of JAOVYU010000015.1, from coordinate 4,292,442 downwards.
ACTGTGCTGATCACGTTCATAGAGTCTGAAGGACCTGAAGGATTGCCACACTACATTATTTTTCCTGTTTAGTTTGCTCAAGGTTAAGTTTACTGTATGTTTGGTGATTTGGTATCATATGATCATATGATCAAGCTTAGGAAATCATATGAAGTAGCAACCAGCAATCATGCTGAGCTTGAATCATTGCTAAGCTTCATTTAAAACAAAATAATATATATATATATTTTTTTTTAAATGCTAATGTAGGAACTCCAGCATTAAGCGTTTGAAAAAGTCATGTGGTGAGTAAGTGCTCTGTTGTGCTTCCTTAAATCTTGTTTACTTGCCTCTGACTCCGATTGTTCTCTGGAAAATTGTGCATCAAAACGGCAAAGGTAGAACTCGGTGTATGCTACAGTATTGCACGGAATTCTGTTGTCTGAAAAATTTGCCGCACTGTCTTTGGCTCTGGCAGTTTGTTACAAATGCACAACAAGGCAGACAGTCCCACCGGCGCTTGACGAACGATCATAAAGAGCGGTGCACGCTGCGGCTTAAATTTGCGACCAATTCTTTTCGGCTCACTGAATCATAACACGAAAGTTTTTTTTTTTTTTTTTTTATTGTTTCTGCTTGCCAGACTTAGCATTGCTGCAGAGCGCATCCTTTTGAAACCACACTTGTTCAAAATGGAAAAACCACAGCACCATAAAAAAAAAAGAAAAGATGGGTCTTCTGTTTCTGTCTTTCTGATGCTACCATTTACTGTTAGCCTGATACCTTTAACAGTCGGTTTACTGTTACCTTTTTCTCTGCTGTAAAGCAAATTCTTTTTTATATATATATATATATATATATATCAATGCCATTGTTTTTTCCACGGCTACATGTTCCAGGTATGGGGTCAGAAAATGTCAAACCAGTCACACAGGTTACTTCTAAACCAATCTGAGTGGAAGGAGAGTGGTTTTAAGCCTCTGGGATTGAGCTTTTTGGTTTAAGAGTGAACAAGAGAGCAAATTCAGATCATCATCTTCATCATCATCATCATCATTATCAGTGTGGCATCTAGCCAAAGCTGAACATTTCTGTGATTCACTGATCACTTGGTTTAATCTGGACTTCAAGGTCACTGAAGCATGCAGTTTTTCAACCATGCATCCTGAAGATCAGCAGTAGGTTGCGATTAAAAACGTACCTTTTTCGGGTCCATGTTGAATTTCTTTTTGCCACTACAGATCTGCTTCCCTCTCTCGAGCACTTTGCTGTAACAAAGCAAAAAAAAAAAAAAAATTGAGCCACTTTCAGAATTTTCAGCCGTATCAAAAACTCACAAATGAGAATGTAACGTTAAATCAAAAAGGATTTATGACAGACTATGCAATGCAGCATTCATGTTGGTCCAGGGCTTTCTTTCTTTCTTTCTTTCTTTCTTTCTTT
>JAOVYU010000015.1:4215007-4229063 GCA_025674565.1 Synodontis membranacea | reverse complement strand
TGTGCTCTTCCGATCTCCTATCACCCCCCCCGTCAACAATTTCTGCACCGATCACCCCCCCCGTCAACAATTTCTGCACCGATCACCCCTCCCCGTCAACAATTTCTGCACCGATCACCGATTTATTTATTTATTTATTTATTTTTGATGGCTCACTTGCAAACCGCAAGTTTGCTAACTAGCTTCGGTTACTCGGTGAACTATAAATCAGTTGTGCGGAGTTTAGTGTTTCCTCCGCCCTAATTTAATACTCAGCATCAAGTGTGTTTGAAATGTTAAATATGCAAGAAAAAGCACCGACTAACATTTCATTGGGCTTTTTTTGCGGGGACATTTTTAAGGTTATGGGTGAAACCTTACAACAGAAGGTGGTTTGTTTAGAAAAGGAATCACATTTTAGCAACCCTTGTTTTATTGGGTGGCTCCTTGGCATAACCATACTCCATACGTACACGTTGCACGTATAGTACGGCGAAAGACTAAGGCTGGGCATCTAGTTAGTGTCTAGCAAGTTAGCCATAAAAACTCCCTACACAACCTTTGAGGAAGAATTGTGTTACCTTTTAAATTGAACGCACGGAATAGCACCCGCAAACATATATGTCTGTAACAAGCTTGTCGTCCCATGTAGTCCTCGGCTGAAGTGACAGTTTGGTCCGTGGAATTAAAAAAAAAAAAAAAAAAAAAAAAAAAAAACGCAATTATGGGATTGCTTACGCTGAAATTTGGCCAAAAGAAAATAAGGCCACGGAAAGTGGCTGCCTCCCAAATCATAACACAGAAAAGCTACCCAAAAATCCTTTCCACCATCTGATTGGAACACCAGTCTTCCAGGGGTATTTTTTTTTTAATCAAAAATTGTTGGACTGTACTTAACCAAAGTCATCTGAGATGTGTCCTTGGGTTCCACAAAGAGGTGCCACCAGCGTCCGATAACTTCCCACTTAAACCACATCAACAGCTCCCATTGCTTATTGATTCCCATGAAGTAAATTACATCTACACATGCTCCCACTCAGATAAGCCCCGGAGCTAAGCCGATCTCTCAAGGTCTCAGGCGTGCAACACGTGCAACAGATATGGCCATGCATACATCTAGAAGCAATTCAGACGAGTGAAAATGGTGTGTGTGTGTGTGTGTGTGTGTGTGTGTGTGTGTGTGTGTGGTGCACTCTGGACTGTGTGTTGTTGTAGTATGTGTTATTAAATTTTGCACTTCAGGGATGGATGGAGCTTGTAAAGCTGATAAGAGTTCTCCAGGAGCTCCCCATCATAGCATCACAACATGCCACGCCGATGCATCGTACTAAATTCATAACGCTTCGCTATCTAACCTTTCCTCACTCTTTCTTCTTCTCTTTTTTCACCCCCACATCCTCCATCTCTTTTTTTTTTTTTTTCCTTCCCTTCTCTGCACCAGGAGGCGGTGTATCTATGGCGTGTATCGCTGACTGGTTGCGAGCGTTTGATGTGCAGCGCTGAATGTTAAGTGAGTTCTCTGCCTCCACTCCACAGACGGAGGGCATTACCGAGCTAAAAGCTAATCTGGCTGTCTAAGCCTTATTCATCCGAAACTCTCTCGCTTCTCTCCCCTGACTTATTCTTTCTTCTCTCTTGACTTCCTCCATCTCTACTCACACTCTTTCCCTCAACCCCGTAATTTGTGTGGCTTCACCCATTCACGCCTCACTTCTAAGCTTAATCGGTGCTTTCCGGTTATTTAAGGTGTGGTGAAACAAGTAGGGTAATTTTTTTTTAACTCAAGCATCTTTACAAACTGATCACTGATTTTTTTTTTGGGTGGGAACCTTTTTTTAAAAAATGTCAAATTAAATATGCATACCTTTGCATACTGTGGAAAAGCATAAACCAAGTTTTTTCCATGTTTTTAGAACAAAAAAAATACTTTTTTTTATTTTTATGGTGAAAATGCTCTCAATAGGAGGATTCAGGCAGAAAAACTTTTGCTGGGAATTCATTTCATTTTCCAACAAAATAAAGAAAGCGCACTTCGCATGACCCTGTTTTATTTCAGCGTAAAATCCAACAGACTATAAATTCAACAATAAACGTTAAGGGAAATTTCTCCGGATTATGCTTCGAAATATGGATAAGGAATGAAAATATCAGGAATGACGGACAAGAAACTTATTTTTGTTTCCGAATAAAGAAATAAAGAAAATAAATTTCCGAAAGACGAATTAGAAATAGTCTTTTTTTTTTTTTTGTATTCTAGTTTGTGCAGTTTATAAGCTTTCTAAAGGAAATTGACATGCACGTCATAATGTCGTAAATTAACATAGAGGAAATATCAGGAAAGAATCTTTTAGGGATGCCTAAAAGAAAAAAAAAAGAGAAAAGAAAGTGAAAGCCTGTGCAGATGATAGGGCTGGACAATGCGTGCCTGAGAAAAACAAACCTTGACGATACGCATTTGGCCCTTGCATAAAGTTTGCATGGTTCATTTGCCGTAGAGAACATTCAAACCATTGAATTTGCATGGATTTGTCTACCCGTTTTCTTAAAGGATTTCATGCCCAGAGGATTCATCAAAGCAGGGTTCACACGCACCAGAGCGAAAGATGAAGAGTGCTTACTCCGTCCTCCTTCTGGCTTCTCTGCTAGGATCAGCGGCATGTCTGTTCCTAAAAAGTTACATCTTTGTGAAGTCAAACCAGACCTGGGTTGATGCTCAAACATACTGCAGGAACAAGTTTGTGGATCTGACCTCCTTTGAGACAGGCTTCGATCATAGTGACTTCATCCAAGTTATGAAGAAGTATCTTACTACACAAAGTTGGATAGGTCTTAGCAAGAATCCAAACGAGGCTGCGTTTACTCAGTGGTCTGATGGTAGTCCAGTATATTACACATCTTGGCAAAATGGCGACCCAGACCCCTACCACAGGGGCAGTAATAACTGCGTGACTATCCTTAAAACAGGTAACTGGTCGACTGTTGACTGCACAGAACAGCTCCATTTCTTCTGCTATGGTTGGGATCCGCAGGTCATTCTGGTGCAAGAGTCGATGACCTGGGAAGATGCTCTGAGATACTGCCGAAAAAAGTACACTGACCTCGTAAGCATGACGTCAGAGACAGATCTGTTCGCGGTGAACCGCAGCTTGAGCCAGCAGATGACCAGTGTCTGGACAGGTCTGCGCTTTATGGATGGCTTATGGTTCTGGGTGAACAGTGAGCCTTTGGGGAGCCTGGTCAAGCTGCCCACATGCCCTGCCCCGTCTTTTCGTTGTGGGGCCCTAGTACCTGGCACTTTGGACTTGGAGAACAGAAACTGCATGGAGAAAATGAATTTCGTTTGCTACAACGCGCAATCACTCATTAAGTGATATTTCCTCCTCAAAAGGTGAAGATCCAGGACAAGATGGAGAAGAGAAAGAGAAGTGTCTGATGCGTGATATCTTTCTTACGTTTTGACAATAAATTGTCAGACGAATTCATTCACTGAAACATTTTGCCTGTATTTCTACCCAATGCTATAAATTTCATTGTGAATTTTCTTTTTTCTTCAGTAGACTTTCAACCTACTATGTATTATTTTAGTGTAGCGCTTAACCCTTAGCTGTTAGATGTGATAAATTTTACATTTGCTATCAACCTTTCTATTGTATTAGTAATAAGTACTTTGCTCTTAAACTACAGAAGCTTTGATCATAAATATTATCAGGCGCTGCGTGTGTTGCGCTCGCTCGGTTTGCATTTCAAGGTTACAGAATACAGCTCTTAAACACAGAATAGCCTGTACCTTTGTTTTGTTTTTTGTTTTTTTTTTCCTTTCAAATTTGGATTTCTGACTGCATGTAGAAATTAAAAAAAAAAAAAAAAAAAAGATCAAAAAAATTGAATCTTGTAAAAAAGAATATGCAGAATTTTTTTTCTATGTCTGCTCCAAGAAATACGAACAAAAAACGAACGAACGCAACATGCACGGACCTTTCAGTTATTTGTCAGTGCCTGCCATTTTAATAAAGCATGTTAATAAACTTAATAAATGAATTCATTAAAAATTGTGGTAATTTGTTCATTGTTTCTTTGTTTCAGGATCCTTTAAGAATTAAATTTTCTCGAATTCAGCATGTACCATATTTGGGCTGCTAGTAGAGCTGGATTTGAGTAGTTCACAAACAGCAGGCAAAACAACTCAAAAGCGCAACACAAAAGTTCCCACCAAACAAAGTTGAAAGCTTTACAGCATACGAGCATATTGATAGGACAGCAGAGGCTGAATAGGATTTATTTAATCAAAGTCAACAATGTAAAAATGCATATTGTTCACCACGTTTTTTGCTGTTGTTGTTGTTGTTAAAGTGACATGGAAGTGATGTTAGACAACTACTAGATTTATAAACATTACATTTCCAAAAAATTATTTGTATTTGAGAAATGTTAGTATTACATAACAGGCATCTTTTCAGACCTAAAAAAAATAAATAATAATAATAACAATAATAATAATAATAATAATAATAATAATGAAAGCTCCTGCGTTTTGCATGCAAAGAAAAAAAAAAAAAAAGAAAAAGAAAGAAAAAAAAAAAAAGAGGAAGCAAGCGCTGCAATCAAAGTCTCCAGAAGGACTGTGACTGTGATTCTCCAAGGTGCTCAGGAAAACTTACCAGCTAATTTCCTTATAAATTTGCACAAGTTGTGCCAGGGGATGCTATTTAAGAATTTATTTATTTATTTTAAATCAAAGCTTTGTCCCACCAAATTGAGACTTTATTTGAGTACTTGATTACTCCTTACTGCACACTACACAGTGTTTTTCTTTTAAGTAGAACGATTTATGTTCCTTATTTTTGAAGTCATCTTTTGCTTTCATGTGCCTTAGATGCGTTAATTTTTGATTGGCTGGCAATTCTGAGCTTTGCTTGATCATAATATTGGATTAAGGGTGGTCAATAAGGCCACCTGCCCTACACATGAAAAACGAACATACTGTAGAAGAAGATAAAGGAATATTGTGGACATGCACTACAAGGGAAAAGAAATGAATCATTAGGAAAATAAAGGTGGGATGTGGCATGTGGGAAAAATAAAAGCATATCCTTTGTACTTTGGTCAAGGGTCAAAGCGGTGCTTTATTTTCCTCTTCATCTCCCTTGTTAAACAAATCACTGGGCATGGATGTTAATAAGGCATGTCACGTGTGAGCTTCCAGAAACTACCGAACCCACGCAATGTATGGAAATGACTCCTTGGTCATCTTGTAAATAATCCTATAGGTCTACATGGTGGAAAACGTCATATTCATTTTCTTCATTTAATTACAGGGTTCTTCTTTTTTTTTTTTTTTCCAAGAAGGTTGATATCTAGGAACAGATGATAGCAGTGATATTACATGTTGGTATTTATTTCCGAGTATGGGTAAATGAGCATGGTTTTAGAATGATTTTTTTTTCAAATTTATTATAGAACAAGAAGGCTTGTTTTTTTTTTCTGTTTATAGTTACACTTGAAGTTCACAAATAAGTTCCATTGTGATTCACGCACTTCCTGCATATCTTACGTGCATCTGGAAGATTTAAATTCCGCATTCACGAGACGGCACTTCAGAGCCAAAATATTCCGGTCCGTCAGGTTTCCGAGTCGAACTGTAAAATGTTTGACAATAAACTCGACAATTCTGTCTCTCTTAAAAAAAAACAGCTGCCTTCATCATGATTGTTGTCATGATCTGCACCTTAAAACAAAAGGGAAAAAAAACCCAGCTCTGACCTTATATTCAAAAGTATTTAATAATCTAAGAAAGCCAGGAGGTTTTTATAATTCAAACACTAATTGTAATAGGAAAACCATAGTTTTAGTATTCAATAATGGTCTAGAACAGTAGTCCGTGGACCGGGTAGAGGCGCAGGGGTTCACATAGCGGGTGTGGAGCTTGTGTATCACCTGTTGCCATTAACCTGTAACTTAGGTAGGAATCTTGGTATTTTCATTTAAATGCAGCTTTCTTTTTGCTGCCAGTCCCATTCTGGCCCTTCTGCTGTCCCATCATTTGCCCGTTCCTTCCCTAAAAAGCTTTCCAGTGAATTTTTTTTTCAAGGGTTAGCTTGTGTTGCTGATGCGTGAAACGGCGTGCCAGAGTCAAGTGCGGTAGTGAGGCGAGGGCGGAAACAGTCGCCTTTCAAAATAAGATCTGGAAGACTAATAAAAGAATTCTTTTTGCTTGCGGCCCGGTACCAAATGATCCACGGACCGGTACCGGGAGTTGGTGACCCTCTGGTCTAGAATAATGCCTAAATATAAATTATTGTGTTATACAACGCTAGTTTGGTTCGCGGAGGTGCATGGACGGAGAAATTCGTACATATTTACTGGTTAAATACACCAGTGCAGCGTGTCAGGGTAATGCCAAAGTGACCTGTTTCCTAAATATGAAGCCCCATATTCACATTCAACATTTCTAATATTCATTTGTAAAATAAATGAAGTGGAGAAAAACGAGGAGCGCATGAGATTCTCTCATGACTCCGTTTGTGAATCAACCAACCCCATGCACAGTCACGACCAAGGGTGTAGAACGGGACGCTGGGGACCAATATCAAGTGATCGCTGAATTGTCCTCACCAATAACTCAGATTTTTTAAATAAAAAAAAAAAATAAAAACTCTGTCAATGTCTAATATAACTCCATCAGTGTCTGATATAAATTAAGTTCTCTATTCGAGTCCCAGCTCCCAAACACATATCACCAATGTAAGTGGTTTTGTCTTTTCCTGGTGGCGTGTGAGTGTCTTTAGCTACTTTCTGGTTGGCACTAAAGGCAAAGTATAATGATGATGGCAGACAAAAAAAAAAAAAAAAGGTAGGTGGACATTAGGAGATATTTTAATAACCAAAGTGTAAGTCACTTGAAGAAAACAGGTTGTTTTTCTCGGTCACTTTGGTACGTTTGTTATACTTTGGTTTTATTATGGACACTGTTTTTTTTGTTGTTGTTTTTTTTTACATTATAAATTGCTAATGTCATGTCAGTCGAAATGCATTCTGCAGGTTCTCTGTTGAATACTTCTTCCCTCCCAAAACATTTAAGCGTTAGTTCATTTCTCGAGTCGTTTTATTCAAAGGTGTTGAGCCAGTCATATGTAATATACGTTGCCGCAGGCTTGCTCATTAGGGGATATACATTTAAATATATATATTTATAAGACAAATTTATAGATTCTTAAATACAGAAGCAAAATTTCAGAATGGATTAAAAACATCGTCAATTCTTGAATAGCATTCCTGTTACTTACATAAACTCATTACGATGTTCTATGTCACGTTATGTGAAATGAAATAAAGAAGGGGGGGCTTTTATGTCCCCGTCAACGTCAAAAGCAAACCTACAGGCTCATTCACGGACCCCTATTTTGTGAACACCTGATGTAGTGCATCAGTCGCTACGCTTATGTGCATGAAATATTCCCTTTTTTTTATTATTATTCTGAAAAAGACAATATTCTACTAAGCTGTTTATATGGCTGATGAAAACGAATGTTTCGATAGTATTCCCATTTAAATGCAGATGTGTATGTAAATTGTTATCTAGTTGGATTGTGTAGCATACAGAGTTGACCGTAAACAGGCTGGAAGCGGTGTGCCACAAACTGCCATAAAGAGACCTCAGCTGAGACATATATTCGGAATGCGCTGCATAAATGTCCAAAGGATGACGATCGGAAAATGATCAAATCCAGTCATTCCCACTCCCACAGTCGGACTGGAATGGGCTGGAATGCCAACCATCACCTGAACAGAGGAGGGTGTAAGCTGGGATACACGTGTCCGGATTTGAAAGGATCGGATGCACTGGATCTTCCTTAAGCACTGACTCCGTTTTTGATAGTAGGATCGTTGCTCCAGATTTCCTTTTCCATTGTACTAAAAAAAAAAAAAATCACCTCTTTGCCAAGTCGTGTTATGTTTTTGTATACATCTAGCTTCCTCCGTTTTTGCCGCCCCCTGGATGGATGGCGCCCTTCGCATTTGCCTATACTGCCTTTGCCACGGGCCGGCCCTGTCCATGCCGAATACGTTGTTCGCGTAATCCGTGTCATATTCGGAATAATAGTGGGGCATCAGTGTGCGGGCCCCGTACAGGGACTGCATGGATGGATATGAACCTGTGATCCGCCTTCAGCCGGAACTACTGTCAGAGCTGCTGTTAGAGAAACGTCCCCAACAACACTTTCCGACCAATCAGAATCGAGAATTGAATGTAGACGGTTATTGTGGGATAAAGCGTGTTAATCAGGAAACTTGCAGCTTATCGCTTTAAAAGCATGTTTAATATCTCGACAGCAATGAGAGCGCACTGGAGCGCAAAATTCGGGATGTGGCCGGGTATATGGGGGCTACAGACGCACGAGCAGCGGGGTGGTGGGAGGGAGGAGGGGGGGAGGGGGGCTTCTGGCAGCACAGTGAGGGTAGTATTAAAAAAGAGTGGGGGGCAGAGAGAGAGAGAGAGAGAGAGAGAGAGAGAGAGATGAAAAAAAGAAAAATAAATGATCCATTGGTTACCGTCCTGCTCTATTCCGTACCTCTCTCTCTCTCTCTCTCTCTCTCTTTCTGCGCGCGCGCGCACTGTGAATCCATCCATCTCTCTCTCTCTCTCTCTCTTTCTCTCATCCCCCTCCCGCTCTCCTCTCTTCCACTTGTATCACAGTGTACCGAAAGAAGGCGAGAAGCGAAAAGCAGCCGCTGGAATTCTTTTATTATCATTATTATTATTATTATTATTATTATTATTTTGGGGACGTCGCTCGTTGTGCCTTCTGTTTATTTATTAATTTATTTATCTATTTGTTTATTTATTTATTTGGTTTTTATTTGTATTATTATTGTTATTTTTATTAATTTTTTTTTGTTACAAATTTTTTTTTTTTTGCATGATTCGTTTCGGAGCTGGTATTACATTACGCTGTTATTTTCGTACATGGCGCGGGAGTCGCGCGCGTCCGACGGTCACGGTTGCGCTGTAACGGATTCGGATTCGGTGAAGCGGGGCGGAGCGGCACGCGGCGGCGGCGGTGGTGGTGGTGGTGGCGGCTCGTGGTCCTCGGCCCGGCGGCTCCAGGGCGCCTGATGCTCGCCTCCAAGGCTCGGAATTCGTCCCCCTGTTTCTCCTCTTCACCAAGACCGGTTTACACGCCAATGTTCGACGGATTAAACGCCACTTATGGAAACTGGGGACCAGAATTTTAGGAAAAAGCTCAATTAACACCGGTCCTTCATTTCCCAAGCTGCTTCACTTGTTCATTTTGCTGGGCTCATCATGGCTCCTTGATATTGGCTTCTAAACCTATAACACCAGCCCAGATTGATTTTTTTTTAAATATATATATATATATGTATATATATATATGTATTTCTTATAAATCCATTCAAGGACCCTTTATTTTTAATTTTTTTTTTTTTTTTTGCTTTAATTTCAGGTCGGTGTTTGTGTATGTTTTGCAGTCTTCCTGTCATTCCTCCATCTCTCTCTCCATCTCTCTCTCTCTCTCACTCTCTCTCACTGCCTTTCCTTATGTTTAGATGAATAGATGTTTAGATTCAATAGAGACACAGAGGAAGACGAGTGATTTCTTGCCAATGCCTCTAACAAATGATAGGCATCAGTCATAAGGATTGAAATAGCTTAAGCTTTTGGGTCGCACCACCAATCACCAGTCTGAGGTTATAAGTGGCCTCATCTGTTCGCCTTAAACCTCAAATCAGTCATTCCCATTCCCACAGTCGGACTGGAATGGACTGTAATGCCAACCATCACCTGAACAGAGGAGGGTGTAAGCTGGGATACACGTGTCCGGATTTGAAAGGATCGGATGCACTGGATCTTCCTTAAGCACTGACTCGGTTTTTGATAGTAGGATCGTTGCTCCAGATTTCCTTTTCCATTGTATTAAAAAAAAAAAAAAATCACCTCTTTGCCAAGTCATGTTATGTTTTTGTATACATTTTGACATCTTCCAGTTCTGAAGTTGGCTGTCACCGTGCTTGGGATGTAGGCACGCGGGCCAGAGAGTCACCACTCCGTTGTCTTCCTACTTTGGTTGAATCTATCTCGGGCCATCATCAGACTCAACATCAGTGTGATTTTTCTTTTTCCCTCCACGTAGTCCAATTCCACCTTTGCTAAGGTGCCCCATTTTCTGTCTTGGTGTGGTCCTGTAAATTTACAAATATTTATTTCCTATACGTCAAGAGGAAAGGGGGTTCCCCTTTCATAGAATGCGGCAACATGGGTCTTTTTGACCGCGGGGTTCAGATGCTGCTGACCACGGTGGGCGCCTTCGCCGCCTTCAGTCTCATGACCATCGCGGTTGGCACGGACTACTGGCTCTATTCACGAGGAGTGTGCAAAATAAAGACTAACAACGAAAATGAGACCAGTAAGAAAAATGAAGAGGTCATGACGCACTCTGGACTGTGGAGAACCTGCTGTCTAGAAGGTATGACTCTCCATAGTTTGTTGTACACTGCGGTCTGCTATGGCATCACTTTTAGACGTCAATGGTCCAGTATGATGCAATGAGTGTGACATGCTTTGACTAGCAGTTATGTTTGATTGGGGGGCCTGATGTTCACCAAGGCACTTACCATGATTGCTTGAATTACCATGATCATGATTCTGGCTTCATCACAGTACAGGGATGTTTGTATTTCTAGAGACTGTTATTATAAATGCATATGTAGATCCCACATCTGCCTAGTCTAAAAACCATGTACCATGGCTTCTCCTCAGGCCTTGCTCAGCTACCTGATTTGTATGCAGATTACAGTTTAATTTTCTCTGTGGAACAGCCTGTTTTCTCTGTTCTGGGGGCTCAGTTAAGGATGTCTGACATCAGATTCAATCAGGAGACTACAGGCGCTACGCTCCTCATATCATCGAGAGCGAGTGACACGGGCCGAGCTGGGCTGTCAGACCATCTGATGCCTTGCGCAAACACAGCAAGGGAAAGGGGAGGAAGGGTGTGAGGGAGGGAGGGAGGAAGGGAGGAGGGGAGAGAAAGAGATAAGGGGCAAAGCAGGAACGAAACGTTACCAGCTGTTCAGATGTCAGACTGGCACCTGGGTCAGTTCCACTCCTGTAGTAAATGACTATCACCTCTCCTTCACCTCGAATGGAACAATATTAGTGCTATATAGAACTTTGTACACACAATCTGTCATGAGATCTAATAACCATGTGGTCTAATGAGAGATGACGGGTTCAAACACAGAGGGGAAGGGGAAAAAAAGCAAGAAGTTCTTAAAGGAAAGCTTTCAATGCATTTATGCATGAAGCACGAATCCCATGATATACTTGAAGAGAATTCATCAGGTGCCACCATAAAGGTTATCTTAGCAGTGTAAGATATTCATTCATCATAATCTGAGAATAGCAGACATAATAACGTGTGTTCCACCTAAAACCTTTAATTTCCTTGTTCGGCTCAGATAACAATAACGCTTTACCGAAATTTAGCTGTGCATACCAGAGATTCCCAGAGCTCCATCTGAGTCAGCGGTTTGCCATCAGTGACTGCCTTGCATCGTCTTTGCTTGATATCATTTCCAATGGTAATGGCCTGTCCTGTGCTAAGTTACGGCTGGACTCCAATCAATAAAACCTGACCTGTGGTTAACTCGCGGCCTAAACGTTTGCTGTGCTGAGTATCGCATTATTAGAACAAAGTTTCACATGTGCCTAATGGTCTGCTTTCCAGTTTGGAGCCTTGTAACTACCAGTATTGTTTAATACTTTGATAAGTGCTATTGAATGATCTCTTCCAACTGGTCTGGAGGTGTTGATTAATTTTCCATAACAGCAGCTCTGATAGTAGTTCCAGCTGCAAGTTTTTTTTTTACATATTTAAACGCACTTGTTCTAATACGTTATCGTTTCTATACTAACAGGAACTTCTATGGAAGACATTCCACATACGGTTTATATGAGGAAGTTTTCTGTGAGGTGGCGTTAATTATTGCATTTTTAGGAAGGAGTCTACAGTGTCAGTACTTCGTAACAGTCAGAGTTAAAGCAGCATCTCAAAGCTTGCCACCAAAGGAAACTCTTCAGTGAGGAGGGCTTTGTGGGTTCTCACTAACATGACAAGCTGCATTATTTTTTATTTTTTATTTTTTTGTTATCTCTCTTTTAACTTCCAGTGAGAGAGAATAAAAGAGGTTGGTCAGAGACTGACTTTATACCTGCTATACGTGATAACAGGAAAAAAGAAAAAGTACATCACTTTACCCTGTGTGTGCTTTCTGTATACACAGGCTCATATATTAATAGAACGTCCATGATTGGCTAGTCCCTGTGATTGACATAGGAGAGAGAACATTTTCCATTTCTCTCTTGGACTCCTGCTCAGGATTACACCAAGGAATCTGGAGCTGTCGGGTGTTGACGCTGCACCACATGCTATCATGCTGCCACGTCAACCATTAGCTGTCTTCCAAGCTAGTCTCTGGCTAGACACGAATCCTTTTCATGTCTAATAAAACAATAAACTGTTACCTATATGACAAGGAAACACCAAAGACAGTCCAGAATAGAGAATGAAAAAATCAAGAGACAATCAGTCAGACTCCAAGCAAATGTTGTTGGAGTCTTTCTTCAAATCACTTTCTTCTGGTCATCTTACTACGCATTGCTTTCTTTTCCCGAGTGCCATTTATTACTCGAACCAATAGCCAGGCAGCCTCGTGTCAGGGTGGGATGGGAAGATAGCGGGTGTTTGTGTACGGAAAAGGCTATTTTGTTGCTGATTGTTTGACTGTTTGGGATAACCAGATGTATTGTCTGACTCTGAACTGTTCGCCTTGGAGTCCGGCATGTTTTTTTGTGTGTATGTGTGTTTATTTGTGTGTGCGTAGGGATGGTGCTATTAATCCATTAAGCAGAGTCTCATTCAAAGTGAAATCGACACCTTTGACGCTGACAGTTAGGAATTTTATTTTATTTTTTGATAAACCTTAAAGCAATAATTGCATTGACTTCAGGGGAGTGTTTGTCTGAATATGTTCTCGTTGAAATCTGTCATTCACTGGTGAGAAACATGGAGAAGGAAAACAATAAACAAACCTGTGCGCAGAATCTCAAAAGTCACCCAAGCATGGAGAATGCTGGAGAGATGTGCTCAATAAATGACCTTCCTTTTTTTTTCTTTCTTTTGGTTATATTTCATTGTCCTTTTCATTGTCCGTTTGAAAACAAATGTCACCAGCAACCCAAAAGACACATTTGCTTCACTTCATGCATTTGAGTCAAGTATCTAATCACAACCACACTTAGAGCTCGCTTGGAACCGATCCGATGCCAGGACGCTCTCAGACCACCTTGGTCCATCTTTTGGGACAGTTATTTTGGTTTACTGGGTTCTGAGTGAAACCAAAACAAATAGCCAATGAATCGAAAGTATCAATTTGGCCCTGATTTCGACTCAAAAACAGACTAATAGGTGTGAAAGTGCCTTTACATATCTTATCTTATTTTGATTTCAGTCAGTGTAATTGAGCTCACAGGTTGATATTCAGTCTTCAGATTTGGTTTCTATCACAAGTACTATCAAAGACTTAGTTGGAGTGAACTGGAGTTGACCTTGGACACTGACTCGGGGCACAGTTGGTATTGGGATAGGAGCGGAGGCCATCGTGAGATGCCAGTTAGCCTTGGCGATGGTGCATCACTGGACCAACTGAGTGTTCCAGCCTTTTAGCGGAAATCACGTAAATGATGGGAGATTGGAGCCTGTGGTTCTTAAAGTGTGTATGCTTTATAGAAAAATATGAGGCCTACCAAAGAGCCTGCAGTGGCTGTCGGAAGCAGTTGGCGATGAGAGGATCTGCCAGGCTTTGTGTGAATTGTGTAGCGATAGCCCCATCCTCGCGTTTTACACCAGCCTCATAGCAGGACACAACACGTGGATGTCAGCTGTATTGATTCATAGATTTTTCTTCTTTGTGTGTGTGTGTGTGTGTGTGTGTGTGTGTGTGTGTGTGTGTGTGCGTGCGTGTGTGTGCTCAGAACGTGTGGTTTGTGCATTAGTCTGAA
>JAOVYU010000015.1:4145896-4156736 GCA_025674565.1 Synodontis membranacea | reverse complement strand
CATATCCGATATGTGTCACATATGAGCAAAAAATCGGAATTGGGTCACATTTACCTGACAGTGTAAACGTAGCCTTAAAGGCACCCCTAATCCTGAACAGTTTTTGCTTAGGGTCCCCAAAAATGGGCGTTGCGAGTCACTATTTACCAAATGCTTGCTCTGTGACCTCCTAATGGGTAAACATGGCCTTGAGGAATGGTCTTATATTGGTGTATGTGCCAAGGGAAGAAGACAGAGCTGACAGCAATTGTATCCAGTGCCAACCTCGCTCAAGGACACAGTGACAACTCTCAGAAAGAAGCTGTAGCTCTCTAAAGAAGCCAGAATGAAACTGTCTGGTTGTTCACCAAATTGCTGAATCAGGCTGCATGTAACCATTTAGGCTGCAGTTGTTACCCCCTAGCACTGATTTACTCAGTTTTAGCTCCCACTGCTACTCTAACCAAGCCAGCTGCAATTCTTGCATCCAGCACGTGTAACCAGTCGGGCTGCAGTTCTAGCCTCAGTGCCAGTGTAACTAATCAGACTTCAGTTCCTGCTCTCAGTACCACTTTAGCTAATCAGGTAGCAGTTTCTGGCTTCAGTGCCACTGTATCCAGTAATGTTGTAGCCCCTAGTGCCACTGTAACCAACAGAGCTGCAGATATAGTCCCCAGTTTAACTCAAAACCCAAAACCAGCATCTAAAGCTCTTTGGGTGATAAAATAGAGCTTTGAACATTTTATCCACAGTGTTTTAAAGTCATGGTTTATACATGCTTGGGGGGGGGGCTAAAGTCAATGTTAACCATTTTTAATTTAACCTGTCCAACTATCTATCTATCTCTGTCTGTCTGTCTGTCTATCTATCTATCTATCTATCTATCTATCTATCTATCTATCTATCTATCTATCTGTCTATCAGGTTTGAGCAACATCATTGGCATGATTGTGTACATATCAGCGAACGCCGGTGACCCCACCAAGAGTGACTCGAAAAAGAACAGCTATTCGTACGGCTGGAGCTTCTACTTTGGTGCTCTGTCCTTCATCATGGCCGAGATGGTGGGAGTCCTGGCCGTGCACATGTTTATCGACCGGCACCGTGAACTCCGAGCTGCCAGTGCCCGGGCTGGAAGAGGCATTGCCACAGGAAACGCAGACTACCTACATGGCTCAGCCATCACACGCATCCCCAGCTACCGCTACCGTTATCGGCGCCGCTCACGCTCCTCTAGCCGCTCCACGGAACCCTCGCAGTCACGTGACACCTCTCCGCTAGGTCTCAAGGGCTTTGGAGCTCTGCCCTCCACTGACATCTCCATGTACACTCTGAGCCGCGGCGGAGCCGATACGCTGAAAGCCACGCCCCCAGCCTCCTACAACTCGGAGAGGGACCATAACTTCCTGCAGGTCCACAACTGTATCCAGAAAGATGCGAAGGACTCACACAGCAACGCTGCCAACCGTCGCACTACACCCGTATGAGAGCCACAGAGACCAATACTGGCAAGGAGGGGAAGTGACATGGGCCAGAAAAAAGAGAGACAGGGAACAAATAAGTGAGGGAAAGGATGGAGATCCAGAACATGAGGGGTAGTAAGGACTGGGTATACAAGAGCTCTCTGAGTTGTGAGCTATTTACAACAATGAAGATGACTATGATGAGTTTCCATGTTGAAAAAAAAAGTGAAAAAGTGAAAAATGTCCAAAAAAAGAGATAAAGAAAATGCATGATTTTCCCATCTACCGTAATTTAACGAGTTTTAAACCATGTTTCTAAAGAAGAGGAGCGAGTAATGGGGAGAAAGAGAACAAGAGAAACAGAAAGAGGGACAGAGACATACACAGGTGAAAGAGAAGAGAGGGAGGGTGTAGTAGATGATGAGCATTGTGAGTTTTAAAAGGTTTCTATTTTTTCAACTCTCTTCTCGGTCTCCAGGGCGACCTGTGACTCCGCCCCCTCCTCCCCGCCCACCTCCCTCTTTACTTCCTGTATGTATCCATCTCATTCTTTTGCGCATTAATACTGTGAAGCGTTGTGGCCGAGGTGTACCCGGGGCAAAAAAAAAAAAAAAAAAAAAGACAAACCTGTATCCTGGCCACAACTTATAAGTTAATATATGTATTAATTATATATGAATATATAAAAATATATATATGTTAATAAACCACAGATAGACTTCCCTGACGCAAGAGAAGGACAGAAAAAAAGACATAAAAAATGAGAACAAATCGAGTCAATAAAGTCGTCATGGAAACAAAAGTATTGGGGATTGGGTTTTATTGTGACTCACTGGAGGAGGACAAAAAGGAAACAGATGTTGTTAAAACAAACAAACAAAAAAAGTTAGTTTTGTCCAGAATTGGTCTTTGCTTGTGCTCCAAACCATTTACAGTGAAAATGTGGAAGGGTTACATGATCTAGGCTTTTTTGAAGGCAAAAGAGTCACTGTGCAATGGTTGCATAAGCACCGACACTTACGTAACAACACACACACACACACACGTAAGATGTGGCTGAAACAGCAGAAATGACATGATATGAAAAGACCAGCTCATGTATCTGTGTGTATAAAAAAAAAACCCAACAAAGATAATTATTTCACTGACAGTTTAATATTAATAAAAAGAAACGGACAAGTGTCAAAGTTGAAGAAAATTCAGCTATAAGCTTTCCTTATCTGCTGGTAAAATTATCCTCACACCTCGAAGCAGGATCATGCTTTGACTACATCTGGGATTGCCAGGAAAATTGTATAAATTTTTTATTTATTTATTTTTTAACTATAACAGGACTTAGATTTGGGCAAAGGCTTGACTTGGAGTTAGAGCTTAACTTCCATTCTAATCAGTCAGAGTAAGAATACGCCTGTAATATAAAAGTTTTTTTTTTTTTTTTTTTTTTTTTTTAGCTTTTTTAGAATGGAGGCACTGTAGAATAGGAGGCACTGTTTTTGGTGTTCTACCTTCAAAGCCCCCTTAGGTTATGTTCTAACAGAATTACTGTCCTTTAAAAGTAAGTTCACGTTCTTTCCCTGAGGTCCTTCGGTGCCAGTTGAACATCCATGAACAAGCTTTAAACATAGACAGTCAGACAGAAGTCTGAAGCGATCAGAGACCGCGGCACTTTATTCTACAGTGAAACTGTCAGATCTAGATGTTTTGATGAGCCTCAGTGGGTGGAATTGAGAGCAGGTCGGGCGTAGGTCGCTGGACATAGTGCTCGTCAGGTGAAGCTATTCTTCAAAACCGCCGATTATTAATAGAGATTTAACATATAGGATGTTAGTGTACACTGCGTGTGTGTGTGTGTGTGTGTGTGTGTGTGTGTGTGTGCCATGCGACCTCATGGTTGATCACACCGCCCTGCAGGGTGACACATCAGGAGCTTTGATCCACACAACGGGAGAGAGAGAGAGAGTAAGGGAAAGTGAACAAGAGAGAGAGAGAGAGAGAGATCGAGAGAGAGATCGAGCACGCTCAGATTGCGCCCTGCTTCCCTGTGGTCTAGTGAATCAGAGAGGGGTAAATGGGAAATGTAAAATTAGAAAACATTCAGTCATAATGTCTGGCAAGCCGCAAGCCAAAAAAACAAAAAAACAAAAAATGAATACGAACCATTTCATAAAATGAGGATATTTTTGGATTCTGACGCGAGCCAAGCATTCATCAACGAACATAAAACTGTCACCAAGTTGACTGCGTGCTGATGTGTCAAGAAATATAGCAGCAGGTTCGTAAAAAAAACAAACATTGTTTATTATGACTGACAGGTTACTCCACCATGACATGACGGATGCTGTTTGGTGGCTGCATGAAAGTTTCGTATGAAGTATCTGTTTGCGAGTGCTGCCACTTCAGAGAGACTCCATGATGGAAAGGTGCGTTAATACTACACGAGAACACCTTGCAGAGGATTGCACAAGGTTCCATGCACAAGTGGGTCCCCTGTCACCAGGGTCACTAGCCTTCAAGCACGTTATCAGCACCATAATGAATAAACCTGGGGTTACAAACAAACCAAAAAAATAATAAAAAAATCTTTGCAGTCCAGGAACTGTCACCCAGAAAACATTTTCATATTCATGGAAGCTGGACTGATACATTATAGGTTTTGATGATTCATCTTCAATTTCCATGTTATCCGATTCCTACCTCAGGAACACTGACCATGAGGCAGAAATATACCCCGAATGGGACACTTGTCCGTCATACACACCATACACACATTCACTCACATCTAGCAGCAGTTTTACAGTGTAATCGCCTATCCACCCACCGGCGTGTTTGTTGGAGGAAACTGGAGAACCCAGAGGAAAACCGCGTGGAGACAAAGTGAGGACATGCAAATCTCCACACTGGAGCACTACATGGGGCATCAGCTCCGCTCTATCGTGCTCAGATTCATTGTAGAAGAAACTTTATTGTCTTCATAACAAGGTTTGAATGACTAACAAAGAGTCCGAATCATTTTCCAGTGGGAAATTGATTTAGTGAAATTTCAGAGGTTATTTGACCCCTTTGACCAATTAATTAAAAAAAAAAAAAAAAAAAAAAAAGAAGAAGAAGAAGAAGAAGAAAAAAACCTGGATCTAAATTCAATCTGTGAACTGCTGCTACAGTGTCATCGCAGTCAATGTAATATTGCCCTCTTATTAAATTACTAAGTGGTATCAGATACTGAAATATCGTACAATAAAAGCCACTGAACATCTATTAAAGGTTAGTTGAGGAAATATTACGAAGGGTGACGTTGATTTTAAAGATTAGACTCGTGTTATTATTATAATCCACTATTATTATAATCCACTATGGTCTTTCAGTTCAGAATGAGATGTAATTATATCACAGTGGCCTTGACTTACTACTAGTGGGCATTCAGGATGACCTGGATGATGGAAAAGCTTCAGATATACACTTAGTATGGTGCCACAAACACACTACCAGATATTGTTTTCTTCTGCTTCTCAAATAACAACAATGAAACAATCATAAATTTGAACTCCTGCGAGAGAGCTAGACTCGCAGTGTGGAATAAATGTTCCTGGTGAGCTGAAGGAAAACCTGCTTCTGTCTCTCGCCAGTGAGATTATAGGTAAGCTCGTGCTCCCTCTGTTGGCCATCATGATCAAAAAGTGCAGAAAGGCCATTGAGTTTGCCGTGTGTATGTGTGTGTGTGCGCATATGTGTGTGCAGAATACTAATGCTCTTGTAATAGCGGACCATTGCTGCAGTCCATGCTCTAATAGCACAGAGAAAGAAGACGAAGAGAAAGAAAGCGATAGCACTGCAGCAATCAGCCACCCCGCAAGTAAGGACTCGCAGGTTTGATTTGTTACGACATGCAATTTCTATAAAGTTGTCAGTTTTAATGCCAACGAAGGGCTCGGCGCTGGACATTTACGTCAGTAGAACATTCATCACTGTCATATCTTTAGGAAAATACACCCCACACATGTAAAGACAATAACGCAAGGTGTAACCTGGTCAGTTCATTGAACATACGAACGCTGGCTTTGAATAAGAAACTGCAGGCAGTTCGGCAGATTTAGCCAAGATAAAAAACACTTTCGTTTACTTCGTTTAATTTTATTTATTTTCATTTCATTTATTTGCCATCGAGGGTCTCTGGAAATCCTGAGATTCTAACAACCTTCGGGTCTCTAAGACTGAAACCTATCAGTGTCCCAAGCATACATCTGCAGCTTTCCGGAAGACATAGATTTCAACTCAGGACATTACAGTATCTTCAAATAAGAAACTAAATGCAGCTCTAAAGATTGAGCCAGGATAACGCATTTATTTGGCAAGCACAACTTACAACAAGGATGGCACCATTTGCTTGGACACACCCACATTTCAGGTGATCAGAAATATCGTAACGTGATTGACAGGTCTTTCTCCTTGCCGAGGTGTCCACCGTTAGATTGGTTGTTTTAAAAAAAAAAAAAAAACAACAGCTCGGAATATCTACATTTGGTCTGAGCCCTGGGTTTTGCCTGTAAAGACTGCATTTGCTGTTAAAAAAGGATAAACCAACATGAAGACCGGAGAGCTGTGTATGGGAGAAAAGCAAGCTGTACTGAAGCTGAGAATTGAGGAAATGAATCAGAGCCATTGGACAAGCCTTGGGTAGAGTTAACTGGGAAAGTCCTGGAGTAGAAAGAAACCACTGGTGTTCTAACAACCAGACAACAAACAAGTCGGCCAAGGGAAACGGCAGCAGTTGATGACAGTATCATTGTGAGCGCTGTGAAGAAAAACCGACGTCACCAACGACCTCCACAAGCAGGAGTGACTGAATCGCAGTCCACCATTCGAAGACTGTGAGGGCAGAAATATAGAGGCCACAGAACACGATGCAAATCAAATCAGCAAAAAAAGAGTTGGAAGGCCTGAACTGCAAAGAATTTAACCTCTAACCAAAATTGATGGACAGATTGGAAGAGTGCAACAGTTTGGACTTCTTATACATATATTGTTGATTTTAAAATTGGGTGGTCTGCCACCAAACGTGCCATGTTCTAATTTTTTTTTAAACAGATCAAGATGTAAATATCAGGAAATAAAAGCTGAAATTCCGATCAATCGTTCCATATTCCACATTCCAAATGTCTTCAGTGTACGGCAAAAAAAAAAACCCAACAGCATCAATGTAGTTCCGGTAGTTGAGCGACAAGGGAACAATTGGGGCTTGGTATTAGTCTCGGGAGTAATCCTTTATGAGAGGAAGGTACCAATCTAAACAGATAGCCGAGGTATGTGCTATGATTCGACATCACAACCTTCTGATTACTAGCACAAGCGCTAAACTGCTGCACTCCAGATGCCAGATTTAGTGCTGAGGAACAAGGGCACTGGGAGCCCAGGGCAACAAAGACACTCTGTCAGTCCTGAGATTTGAACTTACCATCTTGTAGTCATGAACACTGAAACGTACAGTATCTGGTGACGTACCACTGTCAAAGAGTGGAATCAAATCGTACAGTATAAGTATCATAACAGACCTATATAAAAGACCTGCTCAAGTTACCAACAGAGACTGTGGTTCTTCTGGGATTTGATCTGTAGCACAGAACCATAACTGCCTAGGAAGATACTCCGAGAATATATCTAAGCAGACTTCCAACATCCTGCTTTCCAAAACCAAAATCTTTTTTTTTTTTTTTTTTTGCTACACTCCACCCGAGGCTACAATTTAAGAACCGGATCCCAACATATGCTGAGCAGATGAAAATTGCTCTGGCCCTAAAGGGGTCCATTCACTGTTCGGGAACGCTCTGCCTAGCACAGTACCTTAAGCATGAAGCCACTAGGACCATAATCCAAAGATATACTGTAAATTCTGGATTAAGGATGTCACAGGGGACTATCATTGCATATGAACTCTCAACAGTCAAGTCAATAATACTGGAACCTACTGAGCTGCCAGTACCCCAAGCGTATGATTCAAGAACAGAATCTAAGCAGTTCATTAAACAGGGTACGATTCAAACTATGAGGGTCAAGGGCACACCTACTGTATGGTTCTCCGGCGTTTTAGGGATTTGAGCTGTAGCTAGACCACATCCCTGGTTACAATACCCTGTATTATCTAGGTCTGTGTCCAAAGCTTGCTCTACATCTCTGACTTTCTTTCTTTCTTTTTTTTTTTTCTCTCGCACACACACTTGGGCTGGCTCACCCCCTGTAGTGGGACTCTCTGCTCTCAGCGTCTGTCTGGCAGATCACAGATGGGATACGCCTGCTAATACTGGGCTCGGGAGCTCCCAACCTCACACGCTGAGTGTGTGTGGTCAGTCTCCTGTTTTTCTCTTCCCCTGTATGTGTGTGTTTGAGACTACATTGGGCCATCCTGGCCCATAAATGTCCTCCTCCCTTACTTCTCAGTCACAGCAGGACTCCTGGCTACTGTACAACAGCTCACTGTAACACAATATGCAGATGAACCAACACACACACACACACACACACACACACACACACACACGCATACATAGCCTAGAGCCAATACATTGTCACATTATAAGTAATAAAAAGGGAAGAAAGCATGCATATGCCTCAAAGACTTGCCGAAATCCGGAAACCATCAAATCGATCATAAACGTTCAATTCACTTTACACAATGACAGCAGAGCCAGCAATAACGTCAGGGTGTATGTTGTTCAGGGAAGTAGACAGATGTCTGTGATTGTAAAAAAAAAAAAAAAGACTACCATTAAAGGATCTACAGATGCTCTTTTTCGAAGCAATTATTTATGCGCATACAAAACTGCAGAAGTGCTGTACTACAAGGTTGTGGGGGGAAAAAAATGACTCGATAATTCAATAATTATTTTGAGTTATTATCTCGTTTCTTTGACTTAATATCTTAACACCTCACAATCTATCAATTACACTAACTTATTGAATATTCACCTATAATTCTTATTCCATATGCCGCTTCGTGGACAGCAAGTAAGCCAGAAGTTGCTTTAGTGGAATTCACTTGAAATGCTGCTGTGAGGATTTGTGCCACATTCATCCACAAAAGCATTAGTGAGCGTGTGCACCGATTTCAGATGAGAAGGCCCGGTGTATGGTCCGCATTCCACTTCATTCCAAAGGTGATCAACAGTGCTGACGCTGGGCTCTGTGCAGGTCACTCGAGTTCTTCCATACAACCTTGGCAACTCGTGTCTTCATGGGCATTGTTTCGTGCAAAAGACTTTCTAGGCAATTGAGTGCCCCTAACAGTTCGAAGAAGAACAACAAACAGGACCAGTCTAAAGTTTGGACGCGCATTCTAATTCGATGTTTTTTCTTTATTTTTATTACTTAGAAGACACTTCACGTCTTAACTTAGTAGAGCGGTTCTTGGCCTAATACGGATTACTGCTGTACAGTTGTCGAACAGGGTTATTTACTGTGTACCAACACTACCTCGAAACAGCACAGCTGATGAACTCAAACACATTAAGAAGGCAAGAAATTCCACCCATGAACTTTTGTCGAGGCTCACCTGTTCCAGGTGACTACATCATGAAGGTGGTTACGGTAATGCCAATGGTAACGCAAAGCTGGCATCAAAAGCAAAGCTGGTTGGCTGCTCTGAAGAATCGAAACTCTGGAATGTATTTCTTTACACTATTTTGTCTAAGACATAATTCCAAATATGTTCCGCAGGTTATTTCATAATTTGGTGTCTTATTTTGATATCCTGTTGTTTTACAATGTAGAATATAGCCAGAGGGGAAAAAAAAAAACTATGAATGTAGGTGTGTCCAAACTTTAAAAATAGATAAAGTACGGGTGCAATAGTCAGGTGTCCACAAACTTTTGGCCATATAGTGTACATCTAATGATTAGTAATTCGCTAGCTCTTGTTCTGGTATATCATTTATGGAATAACACAATAACCCACGATCCATGACATTAAAAAGGAAATCAACACAACAGGACCATTTAATTAAACCTAAAGAGTTTGTTTGTACAGAATGGTGCAAAAAACATCCAGTGGGTGGCAATTGTGCAAAAGGGTGGAATGGAATGGCCAGGCTGGTTCAAGGTGACGGGAAGGGTACAGTAACATTTTTTTTTTACAACCCGTGATGAGCAGAAAAGCAGTTCAGAATGCACAGCCATGGAAAGGTGTATGTGTACGGAACAAATTGGGTTGTCAGACAAGAACGGGGCATCTGACGTTACAGTTGGGACGGGCTCAAACCAAACTGGGCAGTCGAAGGAGAAAAAGATTAATAATTATATGAATCCTACCAACCCAGGTGGTTATCCATGGTTCATGGAACTACAGCTACAGCTCCATGCATACATGATTCTAATCTACCTAAAAGACGTAACTTTTTTTTTTTTTTTTAAAGCAGCACCATGATTGCCGCAGAATTACCATTTACGATAATATTCACACTGCTCCAGGTGATGGCCTGGAGACATCATACCGTACATACAGTGTAAAAGATCTACAGTACTGTGAAAAAGTCTCAAGCTACCCCTCAGATCTTCAAAGAGTCTTGTGTTTTTTTTAATGCAGTCTTGAAGAACAGTTCTCCAGGCTTCCCGCATACCTCGATAGAAAAAAAAACACACACGATGGAACAGTCATGGATCGGCCACCCCGAAGGCTGGACCTCAACATTACTGAAGCGCTGTGGGATCATCTAGACAGAGGACAGAACATAAAAGGCAGCCGATGTCCAAGGAAGAGCTCTGGAATGTCCCTCAAGAAGCCATTGGAGCCACTGGAGAACTATTCCTAAAGACTACGTCAAGAAATTACAAGAAAGCTTGCTTAAGAGAGTTCAGATTTGTGATCATGAAGAACAGTGGCCATACCATATACTGACTTCAAAGCTGGTTAGGTTAGAATTATACATTATACAGAATCATACATATATGTGTTATATACTGTATTTACATCTGTGTTTGTACATGTTGCAATTAATCGCTGCACTACTGTCTCATTTTCCTAGCAAAACATATGAAATGAGGGGCTCAAGACTTTTTTTTACAGTACTGTATCTATTTTCATATCAAAGTAGCGTGGCCTCAAGTCTTTCCATCTGTTCACTCGGGAGTTTAATAAAGTCACTCAGACATGTGCTTTAACAGACGAGCGCTGCTTTAATAAGAAGTCTCTTTATTAGATTTTGCATTCATGAAAAATTCAATTAAACACGCTTCCAGATTATTGTAAAGATTAAAAATCGCAGTCATTGTCCTTCTGGTTAACATGGTACAAAGCTATTTTAGATTTCCCGGCTCTTGATGTGTCTCGATGGATCTTATACTGAACAAAAATATAAACGCAACACTTTCGGTTTTGCTCCCATTTTGCATGAGCTGAACTCAAAGATCGGAAA
>JAOVYU010000015.1:4018155-4029495 GCA_025674565.1 Synodontis membranacea | reverse complement strand
TATTGTACATATATTTATTCACTATTATAAATATGTGACTGAATAAGTGAAATTAAATGTACGGTGTATGACTCACTGGCACAAGGAATTATTATATATGTACTGACGACACTTCACCCGCGGTCGCATTTTTTCCTCCAAAATGTTCGTACGCATGGGTCAGAGTTTGCGTACATGTACGCACATTCTGCCGTCAAGTTCGTTTCTATAGATCGCAACGTTTGCGTAGAAAGAGGCGTGCGCACCTTTTAGGGCCCATTTTGTGCATACGCAGCGGTTATAAATGAGACGCCAGATTTGAGAAATCGGCTCTAAATTATCCAGCACAGCTGCGTGTTTCAGGTTTTCTGCTTTGTATGTGCAGAGAGCTTGGAGATCTTTTCCTCCTGTAGCGGCTTAGCTGCATTATTGATGAGGGCATTGAGGTGACTCGGTGGATTGTAGAACTCCATTTCAGAGGAGACCAGATTTGTTCACTTTGGCTCTGGGAAATGGGCTGTAAGAGCAACACACACACACTCTCTCTCACACACACACACACACACACACACGAACGCCAGTCAGCTGGGAGAAATCCTCTGCTCTCTGTCCAGTACACTTCTATTATTGATGAATTCTGTTTGCTGGCTAGCCCTTTCCTCACCTTGCCAGTTCCTCTCTCTATCTATCCTTCCCTGCCTTTCTTCTGCCCCTGCTCTTCCATTCCTTATCCCTCGTTTAATCTCGCTGTATTGTTCAGTACTGGTCTGTGCCCTGGTGTGCTCTGGTGCCTGCTGGCTGTCTGTCTGCTGCCGTTCTTGGGTGTGAAGCAACATCACACTGAAACCGGAGAACAGCATGTGCATCATGTAACCGATCCAGCAGACACAAACTACAAGTTCAAAGCTAGAGGTGTGAAGGTATACCGGCATTAAGAAACCAGATACAGATACATCATTAACCTTAACCCTTTACCAGCATACATGATGATGTCGTGAAAGGTTTTTCCCGGATTTTAAAGACCTCACCAGATGGCAGTCCAACAAACGCATATTGCTGTGTTGATTTTATCAATTACAAAAGAAGTCCATTTTAATAAGAATTTTCTCAGATTGCATCCCTCGAACAAGATTTTAATGCTTGCTCCACTCCTGCAGATTTATTTGACAATTAATTCTGTTTAATGTCGTCCTCTTTCAATACATGAATTGTGATGCTGGGATTAAAAATAAATAAATAGATTAAGCACACCAATTAGCCTCTCTTTCGGAGCCAAAGCATACAAATTGATCTTTGTTTTCAGCAGGATGCCTGATTTTCGGGTTTTCTTATTTTTTGAGATCTGTGCACAGTGCACAGCAATGAAATTTGTCCTCTGCATTTAACCCATGTGTGAAATCGTAACACACAGCAGGGGGCAGCTATTTTCCAGCGCCCGGGGAGCAGTGCTTTGGGGCGGTACCTTGCCCAGGGTACGTCAATGGTACCCTTACTGGTCAGGGATTCGAACCTGTAACCTTTCGATTACTAATGCGCTTCCCTAACCGTTGGGCCACCATTTATGGTCTACCCTGAAAAGGCTTTTAAGAGTAAGGCTTTTAACAGGCCATCTGTGGTTCATGATCCTCATTCACCTTTAAAACTACATATTAAAGGTACTAAAGATGTAGCCTTAATTGCACCACCTCAGCAACAAGGAATGGTAGAGTAAGGTACCTTTATTTGTGAGAGTATAGCAGATATCTGCAGCAAAGATTTAAAAAAAAAAAATGCACGAACATGAATGCCTCTTTAAGTCAAAGCTGCAAATTGGATCTTCAGAATCCATTCTGATACCAAAGTTTCTGAATCGTCATTGACCTATACGTTTTATATGTTTACCTATTGCTTTATATGGGAACCTATTGTTTTTCTTAGTTTCTTCTTCTTATTATTATTATTACACTGGTGAACACTGAAATTGTTACTGACTAATATCTCTGGAACCGTGTGAGATAAATTCGAAATTTCTTTTGCATCTTATTCCATGGAGTGTCCTGAATTCTTTGGGTATAGCTGGTCTGAACTTCATGACATTAATAGCAACCGGGACGCGGACGCCAAGCTGGTCTGAACTCGGACCGCACCGATGCTTGGACCCCGTTATAACTGCTTGCAGTTCTAGTTTTTAATTTTTTTCCCCAAATCAGACTCCCTTAGTGGTCACCGGTCAAGCTCTAGACGGACACGTAGAGCCGAGGTAAATGGATACCAAAATAGACACTTTCTAATTTAACAGCCAGAGAGCATGTAAAAGCAGCATAACACGTTTGATCAAGTTAAAAGTCTCCAAGCAGGCATGCATATTAAACACTAGAGGTAGGCATGTCACCCAGCAGGAGATTCTTTATTAGGAAAGTGACGCGCTTTTGCCGAAAAGCCTGTCAACGTGGTCCAAGTCACAGCACATCTGTCGTACTTTAATTACGTGCAAGGCAGGCAGATGGTCTTCGGCACAGAGGGTCTTAACGAAGCTTGTCACTAAATCCAGTAGTTTCGCATGATCATTAGTAGCTTCGATTGAGATGCTCACTGAGAAGGAAATCAATGCACGTGTCGATGTCTTGAGTCGGGGTCCAGATGGTCATAGCCAGCTTATGATTAAGGAGGTTAACAACACTGAGATCATCATGGCCAGCTGCTGGCAGCCAGAGAAAGTATGGAGTAAGTCCAAGACCAGGACACTGCAAGGACACAGTATTCAGTGGCTGTCTGCAAAGTCAGCAAAAAAAAAAAAAAACTTGTCCAGGCTCTACTATCTGAGCTGTTACTGGCCTGTCTAAATGGTATGTAACGGATATCGACAGAGGTCAGGGTGGACATGCTCTACAGAGACAATAAATTCCAGTTATTTCTGGAGCAGTCCACTGGGAGACATTGTCTAAGGGCAAGGTCTGTGACCCAGTTCTGCACAGAAAACTGTCCCTTCTGTCACACAGAATAGTTTTGTGACATTTGGGATAATGTCTCTGAAAAACCGCACAGCACATCGGCCGGCCGTTTAGGTTAGAATGTTTTTCACAAGTCTCTTGGTGTTTTTTTAATGGCCTTCCAGTCTCAGGTCCTTGAATGGCTCACGTTCTTGTATGCATGTATCTAGGGCTCACGGTGGGCCAACTTTGTGTGTTTTTAGATTTTGTTTGTGTTTGTTCAGGGCGTTTATGGTGTGAAACCCAGTTCTGGCTCCCAGTTGCACCCGACTTTCCTTCAGCATCCGTCACTGGCCGGGTCACGGTTCGAAAATTTCACAGTCCGATAACCTAGTGTAAAAACGTCATGGTTTCACGGTATTAATTAAAGTTTAAAACGCACAAGCTGGTGTTTATTTGTGTAGAAGTCTTTGCACGTCCTGGCATCCTTGTACAACATGAACAGATAGATAGTAACAGAGGGGAAATGCACTTTAATCACATTTTAAAAAATGTCACTGGTAGGTCACCTGTCCAAATTATACACTATCGCAATAGCCTGATTACCCACAAAGCCATCCGTGTTTATTTCTACCTCTCCCACTCCTGCGGCAGCAGCTGCTGGTATGACTGACGTTAGGAAGAGCTTTGTTAGCATCGAATTATCACACATTTCACTCCCGAATACACCACGTTCCAGTTTTGTGTTGCACTGTCAAGCTATTTCACCCTCTGTTTATTATCGGCAAATCTGCCAAAGCATAAGGTCCAAATATTTGGTTTGTTAATTTGACTGGCTCCCTGTCCAGCCTGTCCACAGTCTCCTTTGCCAATCCTGAGATTTGTGTTCCCTTAGATTAACAGGTGGCTGTAACAACAAACGAACCATG
Organism: Synodontis membranacea; assembly: GCA_025674565.1. Lineage (NCBI taxonomy): Eukaryota > Metazoa > Chordata > Actinopteri > Siluriformes > Mochokidae > Synodontis > Synodontis membranacea. The sequence continues at coordinate 4,025,678 of JAOVYU010000015.1, read as the reverse complement.
GGGGAGAGATGCAGAGGCTCGATTGATGCGCGTTACAGCAGACACAAACGGAACTGTTTGGGTTGTTGGCAGCGTTAAGAGTCCTGGGGTTTTGAACCAGTCCTCACAGGCAGAGTGTTTGAGGAAACAAAATCAGCGCCTGAGTAAACACACGGTACAGAGAGTTAGCAGCACAAGTGTAGATCTACGCCCATGATCTATTACTCTTTGTACCCAAAAGGAATATGATTAGACCGAGCGATTAACCAGATTTCCAGTTCCCCCTTCTAGTACGACAGCTACAAATCTGACGGGGCCCTACCATTTGAAAGGCATGACCTAACAGATGCTTGTGATTGGCTAATGTTTTTTTTTTGTTTTTTTTGCTGTCACATTTACAAATTTTTGACCCTCACACCTGAAAACTACGCTTTCCTTCTTTTTCAGATAAAGCAGCGGTCAGTCGAAATACAACTAAATTTCATCTGGCAGAAAAGCTAACACGCCGAAGGGGAAAGGACGCGGGATGTCCGAGGCACACGTTCGATAGCGGTCACTTTCACTTCGCACCAGCGTCTAGGTGAACTTTGACCTGTGAATCGATGAACCTCAGCCTTGCGAGCCAATAGAAACCAAGAAGGTGAGACTGCCGTCTCTTTGATTGTCACTTGAATTGGTCACTTGAATTGGAAAGAAACCATAAGGTATCGAGTTCGCGTAGTTGAACTCTGACCATTGCAAATTTGCAAACTTTGGAACGATCGGCTGCCGTAAGATAGCAGCAGGTCCTGCTGTCTCCGGTTTCTAAAAAAAAAAAAAGAGAGAGAGACAGAGAGAGAGAGAGAGTGTGAAGTAGTTCATTACACTGAAGGGAAAAGGATGAGCGTTTGCATCTGGTAGTGTTTACTTTTGTACGAACTTTATCTAGGTTAACTGGTCAGGCAATAGAAACCAGATGTGTGAGACTATGGTCACATTGGTCGATTAAAAAAGAAACTGCAACTGACCCTGAAAACGAGTCCGTGGAAGAGAACATTTCTGTGATCTCCGCTTTCTGAAAAGGGAAAACTGGACTTTGTTTTGCGATGTTTTACTTGTATTTCATCTACATTTTGTCACTCACGGATCATCATTCACTACAGATGCTAGCTAACGATGTTGCTAGGTAGGTCACTCAATGCACAGATTTATTCTATTTGAAGCGGCGTCACACCTCTACTCCAAAGAAGAAAATAGCAGAGCCAGGAGTAGAGTAATAGCTTTAACATATGGCGCTCATCCGCACAACTCGTGTCCGGCATCGTGATGATCTAGCAAAGCACCCAGCAGCCTTTTTCTGTGCTAGGCCATGTCATGTGACCGCACACACACAAGTATACTGAAACTGATAAGACATAAGAAAAAGGTTCATAGCAAATTCCTCGCATAGCTGAGAATACACCAATGATACACCAGTTCAATAATTTAGCAATTACTTTTGCTTTCTGCAGCTGCGCATTTAAAAAAAAAAAAAAGACGCTAACAGCTTTTCTTTCTAAGTGCCCAAGAACCATAACGTTTAGAGGCATAAGAAGCCTTTTTATTGATACGGTCATGCTTGTTCATGCTTTCCTGTCGCACTCTCTCCGAGCACTTAACCACCTTCCCTGCTGTTACTCAGTATGAGGAGAGAAGCGGAAGGAAAGCAGGGAAAGAAAAAAAAAAAGGAGAGAGGGCATGCAGGCCTGGAAAAGAAGACTAGGCAAGTGGGATTAGAAAAGGAGTAAAAACAGAGAAACAGGAAATCAAGCCGCAGAAATAAAGTGGAGAATAAAGCCAGACACACAATCTCTTTCTTTCACTCTTTTGTCGTTTAAGGCTTTTCCCTATTCATGTACAAAGCTAGAAGACAAGCCAGAAGTCTCTTTGATTATAGTCACATCACAGCCACAATGGCTTCGTTTTCATCACCAAATTTGTTAAGGTTTTTTTCTTCTTCTTCTTCTTGGAGAGAGTGTCTCTTGCTCTCTTTTTATAACTCTTTTATCCTCCTGCAGCAGCACCCAGCTATGAAAAATATGACCTCTCTAGATTTAGCTGCAAAATGGAGGGCCATGGGCTCTAGGCCAGAGCAATTTGACATTCAGCTTGTGTATCAGATGCTATTTCAGCCAGATTGGGTGTCTCTACTCCTGTCTGGTTTTCCTGCTTAAGGTGGACTGCAATCGATACCGAAAATAAAGAGGAATGAGAGGCTGGGAGCGAGTTAGATGACCTTAAATGATGGGAGAGGGTCCTGCATTAAACTAACCTGACCTTCACTACAAGACAGATGCTGTGTGGTCCATCTATGCTTTCATTTGCATTGAATCTGAATTAAATACATGGACTGAATAAGCATGTGAGGAAGGCTTGTTTCGGAGCCTCAAAGTAGGTATGACTTTAAAATGTCAGGAATCCTAATGAAGGTTTTTCTTTCCCCCCCCCCACTCTTCCCCCATTTGTATATTTATAGGATGAAAATGCGACGTCACAGAGTGTTTTTGCTTTGCACCGTGGGGCTGTGTGTCATTTCTTTCCTGCACTATTACAAGGCCCTGCACTACGTGTCTCTGCTAAGGGAACTTACAGCACCCTACCCAAACATCAAGTCCTTTATAATGGTGACTGGATTCTTCTGGAAGGAGAAGGCCACCCCACTGTCCAGTGCCTCTCCAGAAGAAGGACCCCCACCAGCCCTTAGACCCTCGGAGACTAGGCAGCGGGTTCAGGAAGAAGCCAGGGGCATGAGCGCAGGAGTGGAGTTGACCATGGCTGGAGAACCCAGAGCACCACAGCCTTGGGTGAGACCTGAGGAACCGCAACACAAGGATCCAGACCCTAAGGTAAAGAGAACTGTTGCTTTTGTATATCACTGTGATGTCCAAAATGCTTAATATAAGCTAAATATAATGTATTTAAACTACATGTCTTAAAGTATTTGAAAACCTGACCATCAGACCCATTCAGCCACAAAAGCATTAGTGAATGAGGACATGCAAGAAGGCCTAAAGTGCAGTCTACATTCCAGTTCATGGTGTTCGATAGAGGTGAGGTCAGGGCTCTGTGCAGGCCACTTGAGTTCTTCCACCCCAACCTCGGTACACCATGTCTTCATCGACCTTGCTTTCTGCACAAGGGCATCGCCAAGCCGAATTAAGCTAGTCCCCTTAGTTTCAGTGAAGGGAATTTCACTGCAACTGGAAGGGAAATTCATTTAGTGAAAAAAACATCCTTGAAAATTGTGTGCCTCCAACTCTGTGGAAACAGTTTGGGGAAGAGCCAGATATGGGTATGATGGTCACAGTCCGTATAGATTTGGCTGTATAGTTTAAAACCCGTGTTTCGAACTTTGACAATATCTTTACTCTTTTTTTTATTGTGGAACGAGAGCAGAAGGAAGACATGAAGCTGATCATGTGGCAACCCAGTAGTGCAGTGCGCCCGGGAATGGACCTTGAGACCTGGAGATCGAATGCTCCCAGTGTGGTAGAGAAAAAGCAGGAACCCCAGCGTTCGTCCACTCCAGACCCCATCACATTACTGGGTGATTTACACAAGCGTCAGTTTTTCCTCCAGGAGGACAGCAAACAATATTTTGTCCGCACCAGAGCTGGCGCTCTGTGTTTCCATCAGGGGACAGAGATAATTCCCCCAAGAGATGATTCTGGGGCAGGCAAAGGTAAGCCTACAGTGGCTGGGGCCCTTCACAGGAACATCTTGCAAATTGCGGAGGACTCCAATGCTCGATCCAAATTGGTGGAAGACTCCAGTCCCACCCGAGTGAAGCTCAAACGCGGCAAGCGTCTTGTAAAGTGTGTATGCCGTTCTGGTTGGCATGGTCCTTATTGTGGAGTGCCTACAATGGTGTACCACTCAAACCTACCAACCAAAGAGAGACTGACCCCACGCGAGAAACCAAGACGTGTCATTAATGCCATTAACATCAACCATGAGTTTGACCTGCTGCATGCCCGCTTCCATGAGCTGGTTGATGCTGTTGATGTCTTCCTAGTATGTGAGTCCAACTTCACAGCATACGGAGAGAAGCGCCCGCTGAGCTTTCTGCATCTGCTGCTCAATGGCACTTACAACTACGTACGTCATAAAATCCTTTATGTGTTCCTGGACCACTTTCCTGAAGGTGGCCGACAGGATGGCTGGATTGCTGACGATTATCTGCGCACTTACCTTACACGTAACGGAATGGGACGAGTGTGGGGTGCACGGCCTGACGATGTTTTCCTCATCAATGACGCTGATGAGATCCCGACCCGTGAGGGCATCCTTTTCCTCAAGCTGTTTGATGGCTGGACTGAGCCATTCGCCATCCACATGCGCAAATCACTCTATGGCTTTTTCTGGAAGCAGTTTGGCTCCCTTGAAGTGGTTTCAGGATGCACAGTGGGGATGCTGAAGGAGGTCTACGAAAATGACGGCATCCGCTTGCGCCGGCGCGAGTACTACACCATGCCCAATTTCCGCAAATATGAGAATGACACGGGACACATCCTGGTGCAGTGGTCAGTTGGAAGTCCATTCCACTTTGCCGGATGGCACTGCTCCTGGTGCTTCACACCTGAGGGCATCCACTTCAAGCTTGTGTCTGCTCAGAATGGTGACTTCCCCCGCTGGGGCGATTATGAGGATAAGCGGGACCTTAACTACATACGTGAGCTGATCCGGACTGGGGGTTGGTTCGATGGCTCTGTGCAGGAATACCCTCCCACGGACCCTAAAGAGCACATGTATGCACCCAAGTATATGTTGGACAATTATGAGAACTATCGCTATCTGCTGGAGAACCCTTATGTCAAGCAACCTGCTATGAGTGGTGGGTAAGGGTGATACAAGTTGGGGTTTCGATATAGTTCACCTGGATAATAAAGAAAAATAGGGTTCAGTGGAAGTTTTCAGGGGAGGAAGGGAACAAAACTCTGCCTACATCCTTTTTTTCCCTTTCTTACTCATTGGATTAAACCCCAAAGGTTAATTACCACCATCCAGTCCCTGGCAGAGAAGGGTGGGACCAGTCATGGCAGTGGATGAACATAAGTAATTTTTCTTTTTGTTTGTTTGTTTGTTTCTGTTGCTGTTTGCTCAGTGGATATGCAAAATCCAACAAGCGACTGTATCAGACCACTCCATTTGCGATGGGTTTATTACGCCCTGACCCTTTGTGTGTGAGAGATAAAGAAAAAGAGTGTATGTGTTTATGTGATTGGCCTTCATGGTTCTTGGTGCACTCCTATCATCTTTGCTTGCAGATTTGAAAAGTGAAAATTAACCATGCAGAATTATATTATTTTTGACTCTTTTAAAAACTGCATTAGGCTGTGTGTGGCAGTCAATGGAGCTATTTCTGTATGAAAGAGCGAGGGAGGAAAAGGAGTTCTAAATTTGGTCTGAATCACTTTCTGAATGTGCGAAACGTGGGGTTTAAGTTAATGTAGCATTTTCAGTCCGGACTCTGATTGTTGAAACCAGTGTAGGGATGTACCTTTGCACTCTTGGCCAGTGGCATGAAGTGCGCTCGGAGGGTTCAGTTAAGGAGAAAGGAAAATGGCTTAGATGTTGGGGGACAATGTTGGTCCTGCATGCAGAAGAGAAAAGGAGAAAAGAAAGGAGTTTGGGCAAATGGAGTAAAGGGGTTGGTAGAGTAGAAGTGGAGAAGACGGCAGGAGTAGGTCTGTCCATTCCCCTGCCTGAGTAGAACCGAATACATAATGGATAGTGGTAATGTTCAGCACAGCTGGAGACCATTTCAGTTGGAAGAGCAGGCCACAGAGGAGAAAAGAATAGTCCCTCCTCCCATTCTGTCCTCTTCTCCAGGCCTGTCTTTTTGTCGCGAGGCAGATTTAACTGTTTTGAAATGTTTGGTGGTGTAGACAAAACAAACCGCAATTATGAGCAGTATCGACAGACCCTTTACCATTCGAGTTTGTCAGCTCATTTTTCTTCTGGCCTCATGTGGAACGTTACGGAAAACCAATTCTAATGTGTTTGTAAAAGTATCGCAGTTACACATAATGCATATTTTCCAAGTCCCTTTCTTACGAAAAGAGCAAAAAACCAGGACTGCCTTTACGAGTTCCACTCCAGATTAACGCGATGCTCAGTTGATGGGAACCGGACACGTTTAAAAGGCCAGCGATGAGTTCCTACAGCAGGTGGCATAGGTGACGGGAGAATCAGGGTGGACAAAACGAAAGAAAATATGCAAACACTTTGCAAAGTGGAAGAAATTCTTGCGGTCAGTGCCGCCGTTTTCACTAAAAGGAAATGTATGCCGCATGAAATAACAGTTTATGCAAGTTACATCGCAAAAAGTCGTGTTCAGTGGAACCGAGCTGCTGGCAGAGAAATTCGCAAACCTTTTTTTTTTTTTTTTTTTTTTTTTTTAAGACGAATTGTTTAATCTTTATGCACAAGCATAAAAGTCGATGGAAGAATAGCTGTCTAGACACACCCAAATTATTTCTCATATTATCTTATCTCAAACAGCAGTCTGTGTTGTGTCATTTTGCGGGCGTGAAAAGCGGGGTAGTAAACCAGCAGGGCTAGGAAGTGAGAGAGAGAGAGAGAGAGAGAGAGAGAGAGAGAGAAAGAGAAAGAGGGAGAGGGAGATCAGCAAAATCCCAGCATTCAAATGAGGTCACAAAGTCCTCAGCATGGGCCGTCCACGTCCCGCGTGTGTGTGTGAGAGAGAAAGAGAGCAAGGCCGAGCTCCACACTGCAGCAAAACTGAGTGCCAACTGAAGGGAGGAAGAGAAGCAACGGAAAGACCGGACACATTTTCTGTGCATTTTTGTGTTTAGTCAGAAGCAGACAACCATGGTTCCAGCCATGTTTTCTGTTCCACACTGCATCCTTCTTTCTGTCAAACATTCTTGCTGCATCTGACACATACACACACACACACAAACACACACATTCCCCTCCGGCGTTCCTCTTCCTTGCCAGCTTTTGAGCTCTCCCTGCCTTCCAAAAATAACCTCGGCTTTATGACAGTGGGATTTTTTTATTTTTTTTTCCCCACACGAGCTGCTTATGTGTAGGGTTTGTTCCCTCTTCTGTCTCCACACCAAAGGATGATAAGTGTTTGATGGGCATCATGCTCAACCGGACACACCAAGCTCTTCCCATGCCGCATCAGGCTGGGCTGTTTCCATGGTGACATGCCATCCTGCCTGCAAAGTGAACACCATTCGAAACAACGTGGCCACGTTTGCATGCCTGAATGAAACTTCAGTCCGAGTGAAAGGATTAATAACCTGTTAAGACACATGAATAAATGGCCATGGACGCTCTCAAATCCAAACTCTTTTCTAATTAGCGTGCATTCTGTGCACTTTTGCTGATAAATATGGCAGCCACCAGAAACTGGTCCTGTAAGGAAGTGTAATGTTTTAATCATTTAACAATGATTAAAAAAAATATATATATGTATATGAAGTGAGAGAGAGAGGAAAAAAGACATGTACACGTACAGAGAGATTGGCGTTTGGGGGGGGGGGGGGGGGGGG
>JAOVYU010000015.1:4000629-4017477 GCA_025674565.1 Synodontis membranacea | reverse complement strand
GGAGAGCCACCTTTTTATTTTACGACCGTAATTAGACTTTTAAAATAGTAGGATCATTAGTTAAACTGTGCAATTTTTTTGACTGTTGATTGGTCTTATAGATTTTTTTTCCCCCCGTAAAGTCTTCACTTGCAGAATAAGAATTTTTATTAATGAATGCGATTCAAGTCATTTTTTTTTTTTTTTTTTTTTTTTTTTTAAAGCAAATTCAATCGAGCGAGAATCAGTATATATGTTTATGAGCAGTTTTTACTTAACATCATTGTCATCTATGTAGGGGCTTAAGAAAACAGCATCTTGAGTGTAAAAAGAAAAATCAATTGATTAAAAATGAATATATTGTATATTAATATAATGAGTGTATGACTTTAAAACTATTGGCTATAAGGAGTCAAATATAATAATAATAATAATTATAACTTGGATAATGTTTGATTGTGATTTCTACCACTGCAACAAAAAAAAATTACAGACCCCATTTTGAAATCCATGGCTTCAGGGGACACAGTTTGTATGAGATCTACAGTCGGGTCAGAATTCATTCCGGTTGACTTTAACCTGAACATATTGTGAAACCGAGCTCGAGTGACTCGGAGATGACGAGGGTTTTGGACGTTGCGTCCGCAAACCTGTTCTCTCAATAACTGACCACAGTCTGGAGGAGGATGTTCTTTGATGCCTGTACGATACTGTCATCTTTGCTCTCTCTGTGTTGTTGACGCAGTTTCTCAAACCCCCCCCCCTCCCCTCACCTCCCCTCCTTCCCTCCCCAAAGTGTGCACTTGCTCTGAGCGCTGAGCCAGAACAGCAAGAGGATTAAGAGGAAGCACTTTAATAGCATCGCCCTCTAAGCTGCTGCGTTCGGGACAAAGCTATGCTGTGCCCTGTCACATCTGCAATGCAGCAGTGCTGTGTTTACAACCGGGATCCTGGATCCTAACACGCGTTACAGATGCACGCGCACAGCTGGAAATGCGCTCTCTCGGTGACACGTCAGCCGAGCGAGTCGCTGCCGAACAGTCACACGAGTTCGGAATTCTTCTGTGCTTCTGGGCTGTGCTTCATTCAGAAAGAACGTGACCGACGTCTGACACCCGCTTCCACATAAGCACGTCCTAATTTTTTTGCAGTGTTCCTGTGATTCAAAAAAAAAATAAAAAATAAGGCCAAAACTAATTGCCAACTTGATCACATGACATCAGTAATAGGTTCCTTAATGTTAACTAGCGTCTTAGGTTAAGCATCTGACCATGCCTGCATGCATTCAAACATGTAAGGTGGGGGAATGCTAACGAGACGTCGCCTATTAAGGTGCTTTCTTTTCCTGAGATTTTGGGACTTCGCAGCTTTTTTGACGTTCAGCATTTCCATGGAAGTAATGCGTCATGTCTTAAAGGATGTATCAAGACCCACGATACTTGGGGCCCCGGGCAATTTCCTGTCCTGTAGAGCCGTTCAAATTAAAATGCAAGACCCTCGGTCGTTAACACGAGGACGCCCGTCATCGTCACAAATCGGGACGCGCTCCTCTTGACCTGGCTATCTGATGCGAGCGTGAGAGTAGATAAGGACGAGCAGTGCGCTGCGGCAAGTTCCGGTCGGCGTAATATAACCCTCCACAGCCAACAGAAATGCAATGCTCAGTTCCTTAGGAAGAGCGTGAGTGGGGAGGAAAGCCTCGATGTTTCCAGGTTGTAATGTAGTCTTGGAGAAACTGCGAATTTAGCTTCTGAAAAAAAAAAAAAAAAGAAAAAGAAATGCAGCAGCACGCACAGATCGCCAAAGGTGTCAAGGCTGAAATTGTACAGAAGTCTGTAGAAACACAAGGTTGCGTGATTTGTGTGCCATACCCACGCCACCTTACCACTGATTTAAAACAAGCGCTAGAAATTCTCGAATTCTGATGGGACAGATTTTGCTTTAACGTGGTCCTGACTTGTTATTTCTTTAGACACAATTTACACACAGACTTGGTGAACATAAGTGCCCTTACAAACATGTAATTATCTCTAATGTTAAGTTTTCTGACAGAAGAATGTCTTTACTTTGGAGGGTTTTGCAAGCTCCATGGTGACATAATCTGCATTTTTTTTCTTCTTCCTTCTTTTTTTTTTTTTTTTTTCAGAAAAAAAACGAGAGACCATTACGAGCTGTTTTAAGTGATAACAGGAACCGACCTCTACATTAAACGTTCCATGAAATAATTTTTTTTCATCTGCCTATAGATGCATTTAGGTCGTGAAGTCTTTAATAAAAGGCAAAATCTTTGACATTGAAAAACTGATGAGAGGAATCAAGCACAAAGTAATCGCCTCTAGAGTGGTAACGAGAACTTTGATTAAAAAGATCTGTGGGGGGGGGGGGGGGGTTTCCGTGGTGAAAATATACCAAAATTCCCAAGTTCTGGGAAGTGTTCCTGTGATGGAGAACGGGGGGAAAAAAAGGCCAAAGATTGAGAAATTCCTTTAAAAATTCCTTGAGTGAAAATCTTCCCAAAAAAATACTGGTAAAACTGAAAAGGTTCCTGAGATTAGAATTTTTTTTTTTCCCCACGCTTCTGAATTCCTGTAAATGTTTCTGTTTGGGTGGCGGGGGGGGGGGTTCCCAAAGTGACAGTATACCTGAAAAGATCCCTGAGCTCGAAAAGATTCCTTTGTGTTTAAAAACGTGACCTAAAGTGTTCCTGCGGCGAAAATGTTCCCAAAGTGCTCGTATCCCTGGAGGAAAAAAAAAAAAGCTTCCTGGGATAGAATGTTTCGCAGGTTCCCGAGTTCTTGAAAAAAGGTTTCTGTGGAAACGTGCCTGAAAACGTGCCTATACGGAGAGGACGGGGGGTGGGGGGGATTGAAGCGCTGACCTTTTTAATGAAAAGTGCTCCTCGAAGGTTGCGAATCGAAACATGGCGTCCGTCTTAATGGCCTTATAAACGTCCGATTATCTGGCTTGAATTTGCTTAGATTTTTTTTTTTTTTTTTTTGTTTTGTTTTTATTTTTCTTCGTCCACCCTGATAGGGAGAGAGAGAAGTGTTCGGTGGAAAAGAAAAAAAGGCCTGGAAAGCCAGCGGCATAAGAGGGAAATCTATTTGGGCCACTGGAGAGTGGATGGTTCCTAGAGGCGCAGATTATTCCTCTTTACATCATCAAAGTGCCACGTTTTATTTGACTTTATACGTCTTATACGGGCTTGTGACTTAAAATGGAGGTCCCGGAAGACTTTCGTTTGTTTGTTGAGCGTGAGGTGAACAGAGGATAGCTCACTGATATTGGCTGCTGCCCAAACCTGCGGCTGTTCTTACTAATCATTCTAAGAAATTCACTTTCTATGGGAGTTGCACTAGGGATCTCTTTCTCTCTCTCTCTCTCTCTCTCTCTCTCTCTCTATATATATATATATATATATATATAAACATCCATCTCTCTTTCTCTCTTTCTGTCTCGGCTCCAGAACATCCTCGTCTTGTTGGATTTTTGTTTGCTCTTCGTTGTTGGGTTGTAACGATTCCTGAGCCGGTTGTTGTACACGTCCCCGTCGCTGTTTACATTAATTGTCTAAGTTATTTCTGATCTTGTTCATTGAAATTAAAAGGGAAAATAACCGTGCGACGGAGGCGAGAGAAACGGCATGGTCATGAAGCTGAGCGCTATTTAATCTTCATCAACTGTCACTCTTTTTTTTTTTTTTTTTTTTTTTGTTTCCCCCAAGTTTTGAAGCACTGTCTGTCCATCTTTGACCTGTTCCTGTCTGTTCTTCCTGTTGATGTATGATCGACATTTTGAACTGATATTACTGAAATGTATCTGATATGCACTTGTCTTTTTTTATTATTATTATTATTATTTTTATTTTTTACCTGTGATTTTTTTTAACCCATCTATCAGGGATGTATGTTTGCCTGTCCATATGGTGCTGCTTTCTGGGGGGTTTTTTGTTGTTGTTTTTTTTCTTTCTGTTGTAGGATCTGAAAGCATGCCACGGTCAGATCCTGTGTAAAAATAGCGGCCAATCAAATCATTTTATAACACAGAGCAGCAGTGAAGATATGGCAAAAAAAGACTGTGTGTGTGTGTGTGTGTGTGTGTGTGTGTGTGTGTGTTTCCATCCCATGTCTTGTGTCAGAGTAGATCAAAAGCTGTATTGATGATTTTGCGCCCAGCGACAGATGGACACACACAGCAGTCAAGACTCTCATCTCGAACCATTACCTGATGCTCAATGTGGATTCTCTGTGTTTGTGTGTGTGTGTGTGTGTGTGTGTGTGTGTGTGTGTGTGAGCGCGCGCTTGGTTAAACTGTCTGACTCACCACACACCTCTTTCACACTTGACTTCTCTCCACTGTACCACCGTTAGTCAGGTCATTAGTCGAGGATGCAGGTCTTATCTTCTACCGTGTATAATGTGTATAATCTATATTATCAAGACACTTACTATTAAAGTCCAAAGAGGCCATCTGTTTTTTTTTTTTTTTTCTTCTTCTTCTTCTTCTTCTTCTTTTATTTTTTATCAGCCCTGTTATCTCAAGATATTTTTTTTTTCCCCCCAAGAAATGATTTGGTTATAGTTTATCTGGATAACGAGTGGTCCAGTGCAAGATAAAGATATGAAAATCCTTGGCACCGAGTTAGTCGTGGAATCAGGAAGGCTTTAAGAAGGTTTTCTGCCGATCACAATCATTGTTCTCGGGGCAGGACGGAAGAAATTAGAATGATGGATGGCCTCCGTGGAGTTCACTAACTTGCATCTGTTTTTTTTGTTTTTTTTTTATTATTTATTTGAATTTTTTTTTTTTTTGCAGAGACTCGTCAGGTTTAAATGATGAATCTGATGTTATCAAAGAAAAATGCTTTTTTTTTTTTTTAATTCAATACATAACTGTGATATATATTCAGTGATGTACACTTGCGGCAGCTTGTCTTTTGGTTTTTGTGTCTCTGGACATTTTTCTCTCTCTTTCTTTCCGCTTTGACAAACCAATGTCGTTTTCCTGTACTGCTTATCAGACTGGAGCCTCATGATGAAGAGCCTCGAAACATGACCCTATCCACTGAGCAGATCTGACTTATGTCACGTGATACCAGATTATAGCCACTAGAGGGCATGAGACAAGCAGCTGAGTCTGTCCAGCCATCCGTCCCACCGTCTGTCTCACTGCATCATTCCAAAGTGAGTGATGAGGCACAAAGTGACTCCTACTGACCCTCCAGAGTCCAGTGCAAATCCTCAATGTCTATAAAAAAAAAAATCTAATATTTTCAGACCCGGGTTACCAGATTTCGACAATAATCTCTGGTCCGTTCGTCATGTCTGCGAGTTTCTGGATGTATCCTAGGACCGCTACAGAGCCTACAGTAAACTAAACACTGAGCAGTCTCGTCAGGTTTTTTTTTTTTTTTTTTTTTTCTGGTTTCCCTTGAGAGGATGTGGTTAAAAAAAAAAAAAAAAACACCACTCTGTGTAATTGTGTGTTTTTCATTGTGTGGTTTTCTTCTCCTTTAGTGCTCACATTTCTGCATTTCTTTCTGCATTTGTGTCCCGTTCAGGGCTCAAACCACTTCACTAAAATATCTTTCCCAGCAGAGCGAGAAAAGAAAAGAAAAGAAAAAAAAAAGCTGATGCATTTACACAAGAGTATAGACATTTATGGGATGAACTGACTTTTTTTTTCCCTCCCCGCGGGCAAAGATGAGAGTGTACATTTATGAATTAATAAGAAAGACTTTTTTTTTTTTTTGTTCTGTATATGAATGGCTCTATGTTAACCTGAACAGAAAATAATGAATTCTATGAAAAAGAAACTATAATAAATTAATTTTAAAATGGTCTCATTGCTATGACTTGGGGTATTCTTTCTAAAGCTGGTTTGACACTGTGGTCCCCATAACATCTTACCTGAATTCTGTGACGGGTTGCAATGAATGATGTGTTCCCTATAACCTGGTTATATAACGAAGATCCTCTTACGCTAGACCTGTGTTTAAGGAAAATCGCTGCGTTCTGCTTATGACAGCAACTAACACACCTTCTCCAAAATGAACCCTAGTTAATGTTAACGTTGTTAGGTTATACGTAATCCTAAGCCGTCCTCCTATTGGTGCTCAGATTATAATAAAAAAAAAAATAATACAAAATTCTGACTAGGTCAGAAATTCAGTTATGTTTGGTTGGCACGAAATTGGCTGCACCATATGATCCAAGATCGCCGATCTCAAAGAATTCTTACGAAGAGCGGGTTGATTTGCGACAGCTTGACGCAATCCAAACACCAACGCTTTTGACCAGTTCAGCAAAAATGTTTAAAACATTTAGAAATCGATCTAGCCTGGAGAGCCTGGAGATATTCTTTTTGGACTCACAGTCCTAGTCTTATCTAAACAGCCATGCCTTTGTTTTAGACAAAACCTGGGAGATTTGTATAACCTCGGAGACCTGCGTTCGGGAAACAAAGTAGATTATAGGATGCTGAGGAGATTACTTGGAGACCGTTGAGTAATCTCTACAAGCCCCGATACCGAAATCTGACCGACGCACGACGCATTTAACTGCTGATTAGCGAGCGGACTGTTCGCTTGTAATGACGAAAGCTTTTTACGACGCACGTATCCTTTTATCTTGAATTCTCAACATCTCAAAAAAGTTCTTCACATTCCTCTCACCTAATGCTTACTTGATAGAATTCCTTCTAGCGAGCCCTCGGTTTGGATCGAGTTTAGATCAAATCCGAGCTTTTATTCACTAGAGGTGTGAGTGATTTATGTCCGCTACAATGTTAAATCCCTGTACAGGCACTAAAAATGTTAAATTGTAGTGACGGAGAACTAAAGGAGCCTCAGTTCTGTCTTCTGGGCTAATTTGTGCTCGATCTCTTGCCAAGGAATAAATCAGGGGATAAATCCAGTCTCCTCCTAGCCGACTTTGTAGTAAATAAGTAGGGAAACTCTCTAGAGGGCAGCAGCTTGGATTTCTCTGCACCGGAGTGGATTGTTCTTGTTTGTGGAGCAAATCTTTTGGTTCTGGCAAGGTCAGCTATGGGTGGGGCTCCACCGCCGCGTATTGACCACAAAGCCTTTTTGCTATGCAGTTTGGAAATCATGTCCAGAGTCAAAACAGCTTCGGATCATATACCAGAACACCACGAGCATCTGGTTTGTGTATCAGAAAATATCCGCCCTTTTCCTGTCTTTTGTTTTTTGCATTCTTTGTTTTTACAACTTCTTTTTGACATTTGAACTTGTTAAACGTTTGCTCTGGCCTCTGTACATGTTGAAACTTTCCCTTCTCAAGCATCGAGTCAATATGGATTACCCAGGGGCCGCAGGGACCCCGGGGCCCTTTTCCCCCCGATGCTAATTACCCCCGAGCTAGATAGAGTTTCTCCCTCCGAGTCTCTCTCCACATGTCCACATCTCTGTCTGTTATTTGTCTCAGGACTTTTCTCCATCCATCCTTTATCCAGCTTACTCCGCTGTTTTCACTTTAGCTTAACGATTACTGAGCCTTGAAAGGAAAGAATATTTGAAGACAAGGAGTCTTTCTTGGCTCTTCCCCCGTGCTCCTTTGATCGTCTTAACTCTGCGTCCAAAAAACCAAGCATGCTGACGATCCCAGTAATGAGAGAGCGCAGTCTGTAATGTGTGAAATGATTCCTGTCAATTCAACGCATTTGTCAACACTCCCGTGAGGGCGAAACAAGCAGACAATTATAACAAACAATCATACAATTTACATGAACACATGAACACTCCCTATAGCACTGTATTCTAGTTCTTAAAGATGCAATATCTAATGCTTGAAAGTGTGTTTGGACATGAAATAATGAAGTGAAGCTGTACCAAATGTGCCTCTGTGATTTGCATAATCATGATATGATCGTTGTTATAAATAAACCTGGGTAATTTCTTTATTTCAGATGTCCACTTATGGACTTTTTCCGGTAGCCGAAATCTTGTTCAGTGTTTTGGATTTTCCCTCAGAGCAGAGGGGAAACTTACAAACAGCTCCTTAAAAAGACTATATAAATGAGCCTTTTTTTTTTAGAAACATCTCCTTCAGATTACCACGGAGAAGAAATGAAGCAAAATCCACTAGAAAATTTAGTGCTAGAATGTATTATGACATCATAAAATGTAAGAGCCAATCATCTTCCACTATGCAAATTCCGGCCAAGCAACCGAACAAATCTGCTGGAGATATGAATGGGGCAAAAAGGTTCCAGGATCTTCTTTAACCAGTTGCTTATTTTGTAGTTGCTGGATTTTTTGATGAAATTAAGGAATTGTAATGATAAAATGTTGAGAAATTATAACTCCAAAATATAGGGGGAATGGGGGGGGGGGCTTTCACAGGCTGCTCCTTGAGCGCAGGTTGTTTTCAAAGCGCATCTGATTCAGTCCGAGTATCTCGGTATTAAAGGCAAATGAGTTAAATTAGGGCTGGGGAATGAAATTCTGCTGGACGTCAGATATCCAAGTGCAGGTTTAGACATCCTCGCTTTAGTGCCGCAACTAAAGCTGGTCAGATCACATAACTCCAGCATATTTCCTGCTCGTCTGTGTGCGTGTGTGTGTCCTAATAGACCATCTCTGCCAGGATCGGGCTGGAGAATGATATTACACTCTCCCGGCCCTATCTGATAGTGTAACAGCAATTCATAAAGAGGCTAAAACAAAGCCAAGACTCCTCTGGCAGCTGGCTAGAAAGAATATTGCCAAAAAAAAAAACAAAAAAAAAAAAGCTTCAGTAGATCCTTTAGTGAAATGAATAAAGGGCTGGGATAGGGTAAGGATAAACAATGAAAATGGGAAGAGAGGAGGTGGGGAAGGGAGGAAAGGGAAAGGATCTGGAGATTAATTACACGGGGACGGATGAGAGCAGAGGAGAGAACGTGCAGAATAAATACAGATGAGAGGAAGACAGGAGAAGATCTGCAGATTAGTCACAGAGGAGGGGAAGGGGAGAAGAGAAAAGAGGAGACGAGGTGTAGGTTAATTACAGGGGATGGTAGAAGAAAGGGAGAGGAGATGAGGCACAAGATTCATTCCGGGGGAGAAGACAGGAGATTAATTACATGTGAGGATGAAAGTGAGTGTGGAAAATATTTAAAATCCACACAAAAGGACATGTCTGTTAAACGCATATGGCTTGTTTGGAATGTTCCACACTCCCGTAATCGCGTGCTTTCCCAATTAATTTAATTCGTAGTAATTATGTAAGAAATATAAAACGCTTTCGGGGTTGTGCCGTTATAGAAACGTAACCAGCCTCCCCTCAAAAAAAACAATTCTTTTCCAATCACCCCATGATCTGAAGTGGTTTATTCCTCTTACACTACAGCAACAAAACAATTTCATCATCCTTTTTTTTTAAAAATAAATAAATAAATAAATAAATGAATGAATTTATAGCTACATTCAACGTTTGCTGAAAGACAGCAAAACAAGTTAGTTCCACATCTTATAGCAGCTATAAACGCCCAGTTCCTCACCATCCTCACTTTTTTTTTTTTTCCAACATTCCAAGTGGACGAGAAAAAAAATAAACCCACATCTTGTCATGTTACCAAAACCAGAACTTGCAAAATCCTGAAGAATCCTCCAATGGGGAAAAAGTTAGAGATTCCTTCTATAATTGTTACATAAATGTCTCCTTACAAAAAAAAATGTTCCAAATACCAACAACCACTTTTTTTTTTTTACTTAATTTTTATTAATTTATTTATTTATTGGTTATTTAATATCTGTTCATTATTCTCCCTAGATTATAAGGAGCATCTGCCAGACAGGTCCATGTGAATGAGCTGTCGCTATAGAAACAGCGAGTGCATTCATTTTAATTCATGCAAGTTACCGTCCGTGGATCAACTGCCTTCGGCCGATCCGAATTGCGAATTCAACACGTATAAGGAATGAGAAATTAGTTTAAGGGATTGTGCAATATTTGATTATAGTACATATTAGTAAATAGCCCATGAGTCCGTTTTCAGCCAGATAAAGTTCTTTCTTTTATGTTCGTAAAATTTGAATAACTCTTTAAGAAGTTTCTCGAGGATAACGCTGAAACGACCCCTAAATCAAAACTTTAGCACATGTGCAGATTAATTACAGAGTCGAGCACCATTATTACAGATGAGGAGCAGTCGAAGGAGTGCAAAAAATAATGACGGAAGAGTGGTCGAGGTGAGAAGATGAGAAACTGTGGATTGATTGGAGGAGATGAAAGGTAAGGTGAAGAACTGGAGAGCAGAGATGAGAGGGGAAAGAAAAAGGAGAAACAGGAACAGGAGGTTGATTACAGAGGAAGAGAAGAGATGTCTGTAGCGTGCACTCTCTAGTCTGGTTTTTTTTCTTACTCTGCCTCCATTAGTGGGCTGGGTGGCATCCTCTCTCTCTCTCTCTCTCTCTCTCTCTCTCTCTCTCCTTCCCTGTAATCACAGCCCAGGCTGCACGCACTCACAGCAGTGGATAAAGTGAAGCCTGAGCAATGTTTGGAGGACACTGAGTGTACACAGACTGCCAAAGTATTTTTATAGCAATGAACAATAAGAAGGCAACAGATGGATGTGCGAACAAGAACGAGCCAACAGGATGTTAGCAGAGCTGTAACGTGCTCTTTTATATTATCCCAGTAAAAACCACAGGAGCTAACCAAGGGTCACATTGCTGCGGAATTTAATGGTAATATTTGGTACATAAAAATGTATTTACATAATACAAGCAATATTTATATTCATGTATACAAAAAAAAAAAAAAAAGTGCACTTTGGCCAGTAAACCTACAATTTAGCACCTTTATAATACAGCACCAATTTTAGGCCCAGCATCGGAAACCCCCGGAGAACACCAGGTGTCTAAGTCCCAGCTTGAAGAAAATCTTTTGCAATTGACATAAGACGTAATATAATTTCAACAGCTGACCCGGGTCATTTGCGCAAGTGTGAAAAAGCGGCATGGAAAGGCTCAGGGTGATAGGCAAGCCGTCACGACTCTCTCGATTCCTGAAAGATGGTCGTAAGAAATTACGTTTATTACCCTAATTTAAAAAAAAAAGGACTTTGAAATGAGAAGCCAAATCGCTGGGTCAGAAACATAAACTTCTCCGCGCCTCATCCAAGTCTGATGTTCGACTTTTGCCTTGTTTAATTCCAGTCATCTGAAAGTCCACAGGAACATCTGGATTAGATGTAGAATGGAGCAGATTCGGGTCGAGCAACAGACTCTGCTGGCAAGGTTAAAGTAGATGAGCCATGTTTGCTAAGCTCTGTTTGGGAGTGACAGCTCACTGCGGTGTCCGCATGGTAATGTGCTCATGCGAGTCAATACGAGCTTTCCTCCCAGTCAATTGTTTGATCCGATTAACAACCAGCCTCACCCCATATCATGTCCTTGATAATACGATCACCTGAAAAAAAAAAAAAGACTTTTCTTCTAATATACCAACTCCAGACAATACTAGCCTTAACCTGAGTCAGCCTTTCGATGGCAAAAGCGCCTGAAAATCTCAGAATGAAATGTCCTGCTGGCTGAATTATATTAAGACGTGTTTGCGAGAATACTGTAACCTGGAAAATGGAATTTCTGCTAATATACTAACTCCAGAAAATATCAGCCTCTTGATTGAAAATAGCATAAATGGACTTTCTAGTTTAATTACAACTCCAGTGCTATTCCCAGTCCAGTTTTTTTTTTTTTTTTTTTTTTGATGGTAGGATCAACTGAATATCTCAGAAATGAACTTCCTTGTAATGCACTAACTCCTGCTGATACGAATTGTTTTAAAGTATCTTCACTTGAAGGATCTTCTTGACTGCAGAGAACAATAGCCTTACTCTGAGTCAGTTTTTTTTTTTTTTTTAATGGTTGGGTAAGATCAGCTGCAGACGGACTTTCCTAGACAGACTTTCTTGTGAAACGCCAATTCCAGACATCACTAGTCTCACTTTCCTTGAGGTCACATTTTGGATAGTCGGATCACCTGAAAAATCTGGATGGATTTTCTTTTCATGAACTAACTCCAGCCGAGCGATACTAGCAATTATTCCAAATTTTAAAAAAAATGGCAAAATCGTGTGTGTGTGTCTTATCTTGACCTTTTTGTTATATGCTTCACATGTATTAACTTCAGCACAAATCAGCCTTGTTCTGGGTTCGTTTTTGGAGAAAAGTACCGTCTTGGCATGCGCTAACTCCAGCTAATAGCGGCCGTACTCTGACGCGTGCTTCAATAACAAAATCACCTGACAAGGAAAATGGATTTCCTTTTTAATATACCACTTCCAGACGTGACTTGCATCGCTCAGAGTGTGGTTTTTAACGGCGCGAATCACCTGAATATCTCTTTTTATATTCTCACTCATACTAACACTGGCGATCACTAACTGTCAGGTTTTTGATCAGGCAGGATCACGTCAAATTATGTACTTTGGATTTTCTTGTGATCTACTAAGTCCAGCAAATACTAACCTCACTCTTAGGCCTTGTTTTGGTTCAGGATTTTTTTTTTTATTTTTATTTATTTATTTTTTTTTTTTGAGGGTAGGAAATTGCACAGGTGTGTATGTGTTTCCCAGAAGCAGTGTAATTATGCCACATGACAGTGCTTGACACAAACACAGGAACCCAATAGTGTGTCTGTCAACAAGACGACCTGGAAATCAAGAAATCAAGCACACAAAGTCGGCAAACACTATAAACCTCCTCAATGCCATTAAAACCACATTCGTACAGTGGGGCAAATTTAACAAGATCCAAAGCATTGGAGTTTCCTGGAGACGCTGTCTCACCGTGACCTACTCATAGCCCTTCATTTATTTTATTATTATTATTTTTTTTTTATACAGTAATAACATCAGTATTGAATTAACTCAGCCATTCACCGATTCAGCCAAAAGTGGTCTTCTCTGCCCAGAACTAGCCACTTTAGATTGAAAAAAAAAAAATGTCTTTAACAGCGAAGTCCAACCTACACATTCCTTTTTTTTTTTGGCTGTATGAGTGACTAATATTGGTACTGACAAAAGGTTGCTTTATTGTGTAGTGTACATAAAAAAAAAAAGACTGGTTCTCTGGTTGTGATTACAGAAAGTTGCTCCGGTTTCCTGTTTCTGGTGTCTTTAAACGCAGCAGGTCTAACACAGCTGGCTTTCCTTCCAGAGATAGATGGGTGGCCTCTTTTTTTTTTCCCCCTTCAGCCCCGATCAATTTCAGTGGCACGGTATTACGACAGCTCGGTTTAGACACTTTTACGCTACTCTGTTTATTTCACCGAGGTTCCGCCGACCCTTAGTTCTTCCATGCCGTAGCATCCTAGCAATCCACAATTTGACAGTGTGAGCTTTACACAACGCGAGCGTGAGTAATGGGGCGAGTCAGAAAAGCACATATACTGCGCCAAGCCGTTTCAAACCGAGTACCAGTTAGTTATATTTTATGGTCATTTTTTTTTTTTTTTTTTTTTTTTACCATAAAGCCTCCTTTTTTTTTGTCATACTTAACTGCTAAATCATGTTAAAATTAATCCCCCTGGGTGCATTATCCTAACACACAGGATGCGTATAAAAGCTTTCGAGGTTGATTTTTGTACAGGGGCAAATTATAGTTTAGTGGTGTATCACATCCATTATGCTAATTTGGTTGGGCATCAGCCAAGTTTTCCGGTTGTTGTTCGAAATCTGCCAATCCCAGGGTATTTCAATCACTTTGTTTTAGTAGTTCAGATTGCCAGGGTAGTGGTATTATTTATCATTTGTGCACTATTGAGGTCACCTCGTGTCATCCAACAGCTAACTAAAGACAACTGAATTAATTACTTTATAACCAATTAAATGACGAACTCGCCAAATTTATTGGCACTACAGAAACAAGGCGTCAGCTATGACCTAGACCGAAAACCTGCTAAAATGCACCAAAAGACAGAAAACCATAGTAATGGTTAATGATAAATTAGCCAGCTGACTGATAATGCAGGAAAATGGACATTTAACTATATGTCATTACACCGACAGTGTACAGTCAGTTTTTTTTTTTTTTTTTTAAGGGAACGGGTTAATATTATTGATATAATTCTTCCAATCATATCTCCTCATAGCATATTCATCCTGTACCACATGGCAACTATCTAACTATCATGCCTAATTTATGCATTTATGCTGAAAAACACTGGATTGGTTATGACCACCAAAAAAATGGAGTTGTGTTTTTAAAGTAGCAGGATGGATTGAGTTTTTTTTGGGTTCCTACATAGGCATTGCTGCTGTCGCGCCTTCACTCCTGTCATGCCGTGTTGGTGTAAATGGCATTGAAAAAGCCTTTCCTTTACATACCTAAGCTCTTACTCAGACCAGGCTGGTTCCAGAGGCATGGTAAAAAGTAACGACGATGATCCAGGCTAAATGCTTATGTAAGGCTGGAGCATTTTCCAGTCACCCCCATTTTCAGGAAGTGAGGGTTTTTTGGAAGGACAAATACAGTACAGGTGACCTGGTTTCTTTTCACAATGTACAATGCTGTGCTTAGGAAAAAAAAAAAAGCTTCTGAGAAGATTTATAGGATATTCTGAATAGTTTTGCCCATTGATAAGTTAATGGGGCTGCTCTGCAGCCAAATTAATCATTTGTAACACAGCGAAAAAACCAAAAGGGTTAAAAGGGTACCAAAGGTACCAAATCCAATTATTAGTGAGTCAGCTATTTTTTAGCACCAATATGTTAATCATCTGTCAGCTAAACGCACATAATACATCGCTATTATTAAATTAGCACGCTTTCCTTCGTCTTCAGAGGACTCCATTGGCACATGTTTTCCCTGAGAGAAGCCTTAATCCATAATTCCCACTCTTAATATTGGGAAATCCTCCACGTGACACCGCTTCTATGCGGCAGGAGCCACCAGGTAGCCGTTAAAGGTGATGTAGACGTCGACATCATCGCTGTAAATGGCATTCTCACGCTCTCGCTTAAAGAGGCGCACCCAGACTTCGTCGTTAAGCTCAAGAGAAAGCATGACGCTCTGGCTCTGCATGATGGAGCGGTCACTGGGTTGTGCATACAGGATCACCTGCTCGCGCTCGTTCTGCATCAGGTGCAGGTAGGTCTCCTTGAAGTTCCATGTGTGGATGTTGATGTTGAAGAAGTAAATGCCCGGCACATAGCAGTAGAACTTGCCTTTAAACATGTTGAAGTGTTCATCAAGGTTGACGAAGACGGTGTCAAAGAGCAGAGCCTGGTAATAGTCGTCGCTGTGGAGGGCCTTCCTGCGGCCCACCGAGAAGGAGGAGTACTGTGTCTTGCAGGGGTCTCCTGGAGCTCCAGCCTGCCCTTTGCTGCCTTTAGGACCAGTGGCACCTCTAGGACCTGGAGGACCTTCTGCTCCTGCCTTGCCCGGAGTTCCTCTCTCACCTCGATCGCCTTTATCTCCTGTGAGGCAGGAACAAATGAATGGATAAAAGGATGGAGGTATGGAAATTTAAATTGTGCATTGGTGAGGGAAGGGGTTACCAAGCTAGGGAGTCATTAAGTGAAGTGAGTGAGTGATAGCACAACTGAAAAAGTAAGCAAGGATGTCAGTGGGCAAGGCAGTGAGTGAGTCCAAACCATGGTTCAACAGTATGCACTAGGAACCCTCCAGCTATCAGGCAGCTATAATGAAATCCATCTTAGTAAAATCCAGCTACGCCACGCTTAACACACCATGTCCAATAGCCACAGAGTATTATGGTTTTCTTTCTTCGCCTCACTGGCTCTTTACCTGGAGCTCACTATCCTGACATGACAAGCCACGAGAAATGACATATGTAGTGTGTAGATTATATAAGGATTTGAGCCTTGGCTATGGATCCTGAATTTCACAAGCACTGTTTTACAGTAAAGTTGGTCTGCACATCGTCTAACCCACACTCTGTTACTGTTCCCATTCATGGCTGTTCCGGTGAACCCACCAGAACAGCTTTTTTACTGAGCTCTGAGTAAGCACAGGCGGTCTGTAAGACGCTGAGTATTCTCAGGGCTGTAATCACAGAACGCAGACAAACACGACACACATGTTGCCGCTTGTAGTTTGCTGCCACATAGGCAAGTTTCCTGCCAGGTCTGTATGCGTCTGGAGCCTGCTATCACCTCACTTCTACTGGGTCTGCTTGGTTTTTTTTCCTGATTAAGGAAGCAGACGAGAGCCGAGAGCTGTGGTCTGCGTGCAGGGGGCTGAGATTAGAGCCAGTGCACCATTTTCCAGAACTGGTGGGTTGGGTTGAGTTTCTGTGTATTAGACACCGTGTCAGGCAGAGAAAAGGGATGACAGCACGTGAGAGAGAGAGAGAGAGACAGAGTGAGAGAGAGAGAGAGAGAGAGAGAGAGAGAGAGAGTGGGGGAAAGCAGCCATGTGAGTGGGTGTGGCTAGTGTTTAGGGTCATCACTGGGTTACGTACAATATAGGATTTCTGTTCGTCTCTGATCACGGAAAACGCTCATACGCCATCTGGTTAATCTGAGACTCAAGTTGGCATGTAGACAGAGCAGAAGTGTAAGTGAGTGAGAAATTAGAGAGAAGTAAGGAAGACACTGAGTGAGCTAACATGGTAGTGGGTGAGTAAGTAACAGGGGTAACAACATGAGGGTGTGAGTACGAGTGATTGCATAAGGGAGCAAGTAGATGATATACAGAACAGAGGAGCTCGTACATATGCGAAACATATCGCCATTAATAGGTAAACACACAAACAAATGAACAAGTGGTGTAAAACAGTGCCATAACCTGTATCTCTTTAGTGCTCAAAATATTCATATCTATTATCATATTCGGATTAAACTAGAAGTGGGTGTGATGTATACCAAAATTTGTATACACCCCCCCCCCCCCCCCCC
>JAOVYU010000015.1:3984648-3998039 GCA_025674565.1 Synodontis membranacea | reverse complement strand
ACCAAAATTTTTTCCCCCCCCCCCCCCCAATTCCTGTGATTTTATTTATTTATTTATTTATTTATTTTAAATTTTGCTTCTTTATTTTTATCCTAACTCTACCACGGGGATCTGGAAACACTGGAAAACAGTCTTCACAATTTCTAGCAATAAACAGCGATTATTTAAAATTTCATACAACATTTCTTAAACAAAAAACAGAATTGTATAGTATACCTATTGCCTGTATGAGTATTCATATTCATTTTGACTACTGTAATATACACATGTATTTTTTTTTTTGCCAGCACTTTTGTGGTTAAACTTCAGGCAGCGTGCTCACTTACACTTAGGAAAGGAATTTAGATATGATTGGAAAAAGCCTGTACGTTGATCACACTAATATTAACCCACTGCACATATTTATCTCACAGTTGATACTGGCACTATAGGCTTAACAGTTTTCTCCTGCTCACACCTTTAATGAAAATTCATGCTGTGCCACGTTAAGGTTTGAGAGCACAGATGTAAGCAAGTTATGAAATACAAAAAAAAAAAAAACCCTGAGGTTTTCAGTGGAAGAGTTTCTATTAGGGTGGTGCATACGTTCTTGGCCTTTTGGAACAAACTTTATTGGCTAAAGTTTTTCTAAAAGGATACACAGAATTGCTATTAGGTTCTATGACTTTCTGAAATTTATCTGGCAAAGCATGAATATGGTTGTGAAAGAAGGATTCAGGTGTTGAAGAAATGAATTTATCTACGCAATTTTGACTTGTTTGAAATGTTGGCCAGAGAAGGAGACAGAGTATGCTGCAGTGACCTAAACAAGTGGAAATCCGATGGCCCTGTGTCTGTTGTGTAAGCTGGATATGTGGATATGAAGTATGACTCCGGAAGGATCCTGAGAAGGAGCTAAACTGGTTATATCTTGAATGCTGGCAAAATATAACTCGGGGGGGAAAAACAACAACAACAACAACAACAACAACAACAAAAAACGTATTTAGATTTTCGGTGTGTGCATGCAGTTTTAGCCTTACCTTTGAGAATTGTCATGTTAACGAACGTGCGAACTTCCGGCATCTGATAGGCCACGGGATGGGGCGAGCTGCTGAGGGGCGGGTCCAGGTGATCACAGCACCTGCGGCAATATTTGGGTGGTGACCTGGAGGGGGAAGGGACAGAGGCCACCAGGGGGAGGAGCAACAGCGCGGAGAAGAAGAATCCAGACATGACCACACCTAAAGAAAAGTCAGATAGGGAGTAAGGGACAGAGTGAAAAATAAATAAATAAATAAATAAATACTGAACAGGGAGAGGAAATACAGAGTAATGTCAAAATAATAAATTCTGCATGTTGGCAGAGCCTCAGCGTAATTATTGCAGCTGGATGGATAAGATGCATTTATTAATAATGGATGATTACTATTAAAGTCAAGGCTATTATTAGGCTGAGCCTGATTTATTTACAGATCTCTGAAGGTGCGGTCGTAATGGATATTAAGGAATTAGATCTCGCTTCATCTTTAGCTAAAAAAAAAAAAAAAAAAAAAGAGTGATGCAGCGGCGCTTTAATCCTTAGTCTGGCCAACTCTTCCAAAGAGTTGCTTCCGAAGTTTTAACTTTCATGCAGATACCACTGTCAGCATCCTCTGCTCAACTGGGTCACAGCATTACCTGTCTCCGATATTTCTTTATTGGGGTTCTCCTTAATATCATGCTGAACATGTCTGGAAAACGTTGAAAAAATTGTAAATTGCTCATTCGAATTTGTCCTAAAAATATTCGAATAAAACTGTGATGTCTTTTGACAAGAGCAGAAATAGAGGTCGAGCTCTTGGCTTTGCAATAAACATTGGGAAGCACGAGAAAGAGAAGGAGACAAGAGCGAAGAGAGTTAGACAGAAAGATGAGAGACAATGATGTGGGAGGTGGTGCACAACTTGGCCTTGTGGGCTATGTTGCTTTTGGCTGTAATTTTACTTGTTTCCTGAGCACTGCTCTTCCACACCTCCCCTTCACCCCCCTCCTCCATCGAAAACCCTTGCAGCGTACATCCGTCGCCGTGCTATATTATGTTTATATCCACCCTATGTTCAGCTCACAGACATTATGTGAAACTTCAGGATGGCGTACACAGGTGCAAAGTATTACGTTTTAAATCATATAAGTATTTCATCATGCCTCATGTTCGTGCTGCCTTCACGAGCTTCATCTTATTTCCTACCTCTCTTGCTCTTGTGCTTTCTTTTGCTTATCGTGGTTGCCAAAAGCTCGACCTCCATTTCTGCCCTTGTCAAAAGACATTACATTCTCGCAAGCTCCACAGACGCTCCTGTTTACTACCTGCCAAGACGCAATTAAGTCTTTTGATTCTCCTCTAATTTATTCAAGTTTGTTTGGTTAATTAGTCAGAAACCAAGGTATCAAAATTGTTTTTATGGCTCCCACTGTTCGCAAAATCACACCCAAAATAAATATACGAAAAATAGCACGTTAACTTGATGTTACTCTGAGCTTGAACACATGGGGATGCTGTATAGTTTTATTTTAACTCACTGTTTTTTTTCCCCCAACTATTGTAAGAATTCTAAGAACCAGTTTCAAAATTATTGGCACCTCTAAAACGAATATCGTCTGAAGCTGAATAACAGAACAGAGACTCTTCTGGTGATATTTTAAAAAAAAAATGTTGGAGAACATTTCCTCCATGACAAACATTTAAACTCACTTATTATATCACAGACGTGGACTGTCTTTTTGAATTCAAAATGCACGTTTGTGGCCTTTGTCTTCTAATCTGCAGTCTTGTAAGTGGTAAGATCCGTCTACGGTTAAGTCTTAGAAGATGACTGATGGTGCCATCGATCTTCACAGCAGCAACAGAAAAGATCGACGATCCATGTGCAATCGTGTATCTTCTTCCTTACAAATTTCCCGCTGAAATTTATCCCCCAGCACTGATTGTTTATTGCATATTAACTATTCTAACCATTATATGACTTCCGTAGGTCAACAACAAGCTACTTTGTGTGTGTGTGTGTGTGTGTGTGTGTGTGTGTGTGTGTGTGTGTGTGTTGAAACTCTGCAAATTATAGCATGGTACGGTATGGTTGTTAGTGCCAGACATTTCAGAAACCGTTGAGCTCTCATCATTTTCATCCAAAACAGTCCTGGTGACTTTACATAGCATGGTGCGACAAAAGAAAAACATCCAATCGGATGCCACTTTCAGTGCGGAAACACCTCGTTGACGTAAGACTGGTTGGAGCTGTCAGGAAGGCTACAGTACAGTACGGTAACTCAAATAACCACTCTTTATAACCATGGTGAGCAGAAAAGCATCCCAGAACGCACGACAATTGTTACATCTGTAGGATGTAACTTCACTGCTCTCTTTATGGTTCTGTAAACTTTTAGGACCTAATTGCAATTTTTTTCCCCCTTGGTAACAGGCATGAAAGTGATTCATTGTCATTATTGACACACCACAGCACACAGTGCGCAACAACTCCTCTGCTTTTAACCCATATGTGACGTAAATGTGACACACAGCAGGGGGCAAGTATTTTCAGCCCCCTTGGAGCAGTGCTTGGGGGCGGCACCTTGCTCAGGGTACCTCAGTGGTATTCGAACCTGCAATCTTTCGATTATAGGGGCACTTCCCTGACCATTAGGCTACTCTCTGCCCCAATATATGTGTCAATATACTGTATCAGTATATCCTCGTAACCTGTAATGCACTACGTATTCCGCATAAATAGAAGGATTATGAAATGCTTTTTTCCCCCCCTCTAATAACGAGAACATTAAAATCTGCTGATGATGGCCATTTTACTGAAACTCATGACCCTGTGTTATTTGTAGTTACTGTATCCTGGGAACTTTGGCTGGGAATCTGATGACACATGTTGAGACTTTTCACAAGAGAAGTGGGTGAAAGAATAAATCCGCTGTGTTTAACTGAGTCCTCGGAATGTTAAACAGAGTCTTTGGGCTGACTCTCTCCCCCATTTTTCACGCATGGCAGATTTTTGGGCTCCTTTATGATGATTAAACATGCTGCCAACTTCTTTCCTTTTTTTTTTTTTTTTTTTTTTTTTTGCAGTTTTGGCTTGTTAGACATGTCTTATTGGGAAGGCTGAACAATGCACTGACTCAGTGCTCAGGTTTATTCGTGTCCTGATACATCTGACTCTAATCCATCTAGGACCCATCCATCTTTCCCTGCATCCCTTAATTTTTTTATTTTTTTATTTTTTTGTTCACATTTTGTGCCTTCAATAAATCACTATGATTTATTCCTGTTAATTCAAATGCACACTAGTACTTGGAAAATCCACTAATGCTGCAGGACAGAATAGAAGCGGGCAGAAAAACCACATGTGCAGCACTAAATTTAGTGAACGCGATCCCGGCCGCGCAAGCGCAGAAAAGCTGTCTCGTTACTCTACAAAGCCTATTAGGGTGTTTTTTTTTTTTCTTTTCTTTTTTTGGTGAGCTGCATTCCAGAAGTTTTCATATCTATGAAAGATGGTTCCGTGCAACATTTTGGTTTTTTTTTTTTTTTTTTTTGGACATGCACAGGGGCTATTTATTAAGTGGAAAGAGTCAACTCTGTAACTCTTTCCAAATCCAGATGTTTTAATGCATGTAGAGAGAGAGAGAGAGAGAGAGAAAGAGAGAGAGGAGAAGGGGGGAGAAAAAAAAGAAAAAAGAAAAAAAGAAAAAGTGCAAAAAAAAAGAAAAAAAAAAAGAGCCACGTCCTCACAAAGGACGCAGCAGTAATGAGTGGAGGAATTTGCATGCTCTCATGCACACATTGCATCTCATGCATGGCAGGGTTGCCCGCCGAACAAACTCAAGATTTTCTCAGGATTATCATAAATGTCAATCATCTCCCGCTTTCCGACTTTTTTCTTTTCTTTTTTTTCCTTCTTCTTCTTCTTTTAGATATTGCCGGACGTGTGTGAACGCGCATTTTGTTCGCGCCATTTGAACCGTGCACGTGCAAAAAAAAAAAAAAACCAAACAAACAAACATCGGCTACTTATTGATCTTTTAAGCCTTCACTTACCGCAGGATCCTCATGCAGCCCGGTCCGAGTGCTGCTGCTGCTTTTCAGTGATCAGCTGGAAATTCTCTCTCTCTCTCTCTCTCTCTCTCTCTCTCTCACTAAAATAGTTCCCTCCTTATGAACACTGTATATGATTTTCTCCTCCTCCTCCTCCTCTGCTTCTCCTGTCCTGTACTTCATCCTCCCTCTTTCTTCCCCCACTTTACTCCCTACTAAATTTACAGAACTCCTGGCTTTATGTGCAGTTTTTTTTTTTTTTTTTTTTTTTTTTTAGACATATTGCAGATTCTTTGAGTGGGCTCTGGCTAAGCTCACACAGTCCACTGAAAGGAAGAAGCGATCGAAAATGTCAAACAATTGTCTTCTACAGTACCATTATCTGCTGTATACTGTACCGTTAAGGGTCACGGGGAAGCTGGAGCCAATCCCAGCTGACTTTGGGCAAGAGGCGGGCTAATCAACCCATCACAGGGATAACTAACACACAGATTTAGAGAAGCAATTTAGAGTAGCCAGTTGAACTAATCGGCATGTTTTTGTGGGAGAACCAGAGAACCTGGAGGAAACCCACACAAGTATGGATAGAACATGCAAACTCTGCACAGGATGGCATTGGGCGAGAGGCAGGGTACACCAATCTATGACAGGGCTAACACAGGGGTGAATAACTGTTCACACTCAGACCTATAGGCAATTTGACCTAACCTGTATGTCTTTGGGAGAAAACCAGAGCACCCGGAGGAAACCCACACAGGTACGGGGAGAACATGCAAACTCCATGAGGAGAGGCTCCAGTTGGCCACCAGGTTCAAACCCAGAACCTTCTTGCTGCAAGGCCACAGTGCTAACCACTGCGCTACCGTGCCTCCCCTCAAACCTACAGTATATGGCGAAAAAGACATATATTTTGTCAAGGTGGACTAGGCACTAAAGGGGATAGCATCTTTTTATGGCCTTTAATGGTGGCGTAATTAATAGACTCAATTGATGTTTCTGGTCAGTTGGTGATCTATATCCTCTTGCTTTAGAATGCTGTGCACAATACTAAACTAACCACAAAGCTGCTCGTACTCCGCCTTTATACTGCATGGCTTTCTTGCTTTCACAGACCAAAATTCCACATTTTAATGATTTCTTTGGTTGGGAGTTGAGATCGAATGCACAACATTACAATAGAACATATAATGTCATATAATGCACTGGTGTCAGATAATGAACTTTGCCAATGACGAAGTTATGAAAGTATGCGAAATTTTTCATCAAGCCTCAAAATGTGGGCGCTGCTATGAAGATCGCCAAATAGGAGGACAGCACTGGATGATGTGAAACTCACAAGGCAGTAATGCAATAACGCAAATCAATAATAACAATGCAGTAACACTTTTATTCGAGCTTCAACCTCAATTTGAAGAACTTTTCTGTTTTTGTGATCCCATATGTACGCAAAACCTAGTAATTAAAAAAAAAATATTGAGAGCAGCACGTTATAAAACTCAGATAAGATTTTATTGAGATGTCAGACACTGCGACAACTAAAAATCTTTAAAGACAGCCGTAATTGCGCAGTCTAAAACCAGTTTCGGTCATGACTTCAGTGCAAAACTAAAGAAGCAACTGTTTGGACGCAAAAAAAAAAAACGTCTTGGATAAACGACTTCTTTTGGCTAAGGTTAAAAAAGAGATTGTGTAAATTACATTCAAGGGGTCCTTATGGGTTCTTTACAGGGTTTGAAGCTTACGTATGCAAGTATGAAATCTATAAGCTTTTAACTTCATTAATATTTGTTCATGATCCTGAAGCTGGCAGTGGAACAGCTTGCGTTGGCACAATACTACAAACTCCCTCAAATAAGACATATCCCCAGGCTACATTATAAAGATGTTACGACATGCAAGTCCCTACTTTTTTGGCTAAGCTACGTACAAAACCTGTTACTGAGGATAAACACAGAACATTGTTAAATTGAATACCTACTTTACCATTCCAGTCAAACCATTTTTTTTAAAGGAAACCGCTAGACATTTAAACCAGATGCAATAAAATATCCCGATTAACTTGTCTTAAAGAGTTCGTAAATATGATGCCTGTTGCTACGGGTCTGTTCCTGGTTTGTCCCGATGACTACCCAGCCTAACATATACCAGCTTCGTCTCACTTACTCAACACAGCATGGAGGCTTCAATTAAAATGAATCATGAACACTTTTATCCTTTACCCAACTTTCTGCTTGCATCTGACTGGTTGTATAACATACAGTATGGACTGCGTTTTTAACTTCCCTTAAACGGTTAGGTTTAAGGTCAAATGTGTGGACTGTAAGCAACATGTGGTGCAATGAGCCAACAGGCTCCAGTAGGACGGAACATCATGGTGAGGAAATTAAGTGTGAGCTATCATTATGATCATCTTCAACAGCTTGCTTGAGAGAATGACACTAAAGGGGGCTGGCATGATTATTTTTTAATTTTTCTTCTATTGCACCCAAATGATTGTTAGAAATTGTTAGGATGCTTTTTTTTCCCCGTGCATTATGTTCTTTATTGCTGAACCGAGACTCTCATACCATGACTTTGGGTTGTAATTTGGCTTAGGGTAGTGATGGCTAATCAGGAACTGTTCTGTGATAATGACCTGGAAAATTGTGAGATTAAATCCCAGGACTGGCAAAGAAACATTATCGCTAAATGATTGTATCTTGTCTACTCTGAATTGCCAGTTAATTGGGTAATCACCAATCTTTTATCTAAATCTATACCTAAAATTACTGACTGTGCCTCATGTATTGCTCTGGATAATCAGGAGCCCCACGCTGAGCCCTTAATCAGTGGACAAGGACGGTCACGAAACCACCAACGACCGGATATTACAGTGTTTGGGTAGAGAATCGTTTTCGTTACATCAGTGAAACTGATGAGCGTCAGTGCAATTTCACGCTTTTGAAAAGGATAATTAGCTTTATTGTCATCTTTCTCTCTTTTTCTTGTTTTTCTTCCCGTGGTTTTCTGTTTAGTTAAAGTTCTTCAGAACAGTCTGCGACCCAATCACAAAGGGCCAACGACCCACCAGTCGAGAACGTATTCTTACGTGCTATATTTTGCCCCGTGGGGAATAATAAGTTCAACTAGCAGTAAAAACAAAAGTTTTAAAAGGTATGAATGGTTTCCAAAAAAATATTTTCATTACGCAAGGTAATGTATGAATCAAGGAAGGAATCGATGATGCAGAATCCAGATTTCATCAATGTCTTGGTTATGTGCATATTTACTTGCAAATGTAAATATCCTGCACTTTTAGTCCTGGGACTTTCAGACACATTATTTTGAATAATTGTTAAATGAAAAGTCTCACTGAGTTGCTCCATGGCAACTCAGTGAAGGTTGATGCATTACATTCTCTCCCATATTGTATCATTTTAAACCATTAAAGCCCAACTTTTCATTCTCTAACAACGGTTAATTTTGTTCAGGGAAGATCTTAGGAGTACTGGGCATGAGGTGGGAGTACAATCTGAAAGGTTAATACCCATGCACGTTCACGCACTAACACATGTCTAGAGGTAATTTAGTGGAACCAATATATACACGGACCTGTTTTTGAGAAGTCGCAGGAAACCAGAGAACCCAGAGGAAACCCATAGAGGGACATGTGTGACCATGACAGTCACTCTAGCTCTCACACTACTGTCTAATACCAGACACTTATCTTCCTGAGCTAACAACAAAGCAGTATTATGTACAATCATGTTGCAGTGCTGGTTTAGTTAATCGCTTATGACTAGTGAAAATGACGTTGTGCTTTTCTGTGCTTTATACGAGCACCGGTTGTTCCTTTTGGTAGTTTAACGCATACTGTAAGTGCAAGCTTGCTATAAATTGCACAAGCCAGTGCAGATGAAAAGTTGCGTGGGGTTAAAATTATGCTGAAGGGGGTAGATTATGTGGGTCCTGGCTTTTCCTATGACTGCATTTGTAAGAATTATTTTTTTTTTATATTTTGATATAAGCACTGGTGCCAAAAATACAGTAAAAATATGAACTTCTACTGATTATTAATTATGATAAGGTTTTTCCACTCATCATGTTGTTTTTCAACTGACCGGGATTTTTTATTATTTTTTTTTAATTATTAATTAATCATTTTTGATTGGTTGTGAACAGAGATGTGTTATATCTGTTTAAAGAATTCAATTGCAATTAAATATAATTCTGCTTGCAGTTGTTTCCAGTTTTTCACCGGGTTGTTCCAAATGGGGAACATTTCACTTCAAATCAAGCAATTATTAAAAAAAATTGTACATTTGGTACATCAGCCACATACCTGTTTTTTTTTTTTTTTTTTAATTGAATGGAGTTTTAGTTCATTTTGTTAACTAGAGATTGCTTGTAGCACCGTCACATTGGCCACAACCTTTGTTGTTTCACAGACCAAATTGTATTACATTACTCTACGTTAACACACTGTCGCAGAAACCATGGGCATCACCCTCCTTCCTGCTCACTCCGAGATGTGAATCTGACCCTGTGAAAGGATTAATGCACTATGTACAGTAAGTAGTAGCTTAGTTGTTTGTTAGTAGGATTCAGATTTTTTTTTTTTTTTTTTTATGCTTCAGTGCTCTTACTTTGGCTTTGGTAGTTACTTGACTCTCTCCGTTGCATCATTTTTAAAGTAATTTTAAACATACTGTATGTATTATTTGGATGACTCTACTCAAACCCTTTTTGGACTTTTCAAACTGACATATTACTTTCATTTTAATTGTAAAATCCATCCAAATTATTACACACTCCCGGACACCCTGATTAATCTAGTGAGGTCCTGAAGCTAAGGGCTTTGACTTTCCACAACCAGATTAGAAAAGAAAGTAAAATAAATAAAAGTGAATTAAAGATCTTACACCCCCCCCCCCCTTCAAAGAGATTCTACACCCCAAGGCTTCATCTGTGTCCAGAGCATCAGGTTATCAATGGCTATTAGACCTGAGTCTGGTTTGAGTTGACGTGTGACGTATAATTGGAACTCAGGCTAGACATGTGTTTCACATTGGGCTGCACATGAATGCCTTCATACAATCCCATGCATTGTGTGTGTGTGTGTGTGTGTGTGTGTGTGTGTGTGTGTGTGTGTGTGTATGTGCATGGAGACAGAGAGTATTTACTCTATATATATCACACCAGAGCATAGTGCTAGTGCTAATAATAATTTTGTGGTGCCAATCAAAATACTATAGCATGGAAATGAAAAGTGATTATCAGCTTAATTACATTAGCTCTAGATCTCAGTATTAGGATGTGAAATGATATTTGGAGGAAGGGGAAATTACTTACCACAGGTACAGTTGATCTTTTCTTATTTGATGATTTTGATGGGTTTTCTCTTCGTGTGCCCTGTGTTTTTGTTGCAGTTTAATCCCACAGACTGCAAACAGCATGATGCTGAAGAAGAATTACTGTACATAAGGAGACATAAATCTTTGAGCATCTTATTAACAGCTTGCTCTCGGATCCTAACAGGGCTCTTAAGAGTGCTTTGTTCAAAACCATTAAGCCTATGGATAAGAAGAAAAAAAAAAAAATCTTTTCGCCTTTTCGATCATTCTGGTAATTTCTGACGTTTCTTTTTTGACCTATATTCCTTGGTTTAATATGGGGTTAATTATCCAACCAATAAATAAATAAATAAATAAATAAATAAATCTGCAGAAATATTTATAGCGTGTTCGATAAGCTTTAACTGGCAGCTTATGTTGTGAATCAGTTATGCTGAGTTGGGATGAATTTGGATCCTTTTTTTTTTTTTTTCCTTGACAGGTTGGCCGTGTTCCTTTCACAGCTGCTAAATCTGAAGCTTAGATAGCCAAAGACAGATGTTCTTGTGTGCTGTGTGTCTGTACGTGGGCCCGTTTTTATATCATTGCGAGGACCAAATGTCCCCACACGGACAGGCGTATCTAACAGTTTGCGTTGAAATCTGGCCGGTCCCTTTCAGGAAAACTTCAGCTTTTACTGAACCGACTAAAAGAGACAAAATGTTCTGTTTTGGTGAACAGGGTTAAGGATAAGGTTAGATTTAAATTTCAGCAAAGTATTAATTAGCTGCATTAACATTTATGTCCTTACAAGGATGGTACTGTATGACACTGTGTGTATGTGTGTATGTGTGTGTGTGTGAGTGAGTGAGTGAGTGAATGAAGGGAGGTAGGAGTAATGTAAGTTGACACCAATCTTAAACAAAGCCTTAGATTAAAGACTCCGAGAAAACAGATGTCAAATTTTCTTCATCCATAAAGAAAGCGAGTCACGAATATACCTGCCAACGGTATATTCTGCTATCATCCCCAGAGCCGTCAGGACCTCTGAGAACTTTACGCCGGTGTAGTATCTGCTGCAGTAAATTAAATGGCCTCTGTGTATCTGGGGTCTGGAATGATTCAAAACACATTTGGCAGCCTGAAGAGGTGGACAGGAACTCTCTAAACTTAGCCATTTTAGCAAGGCGATCACGCTATCGAAAAAGTATTCACATAAAGGGAAGAACATCAGGTGGTTAGCTCACGCACGATGGCTGGAAAATCTACACACGGTGCCATAGAGTCTCACATTCAGGGCTGTTCTGGGATAGAGGGTCCCCATTGGTCGTAAATACTAATGTTGCTAATTTGGAAAAGTCAGTCCATTATAAGTATGAGAATGCAGGAACATCTGCGATTCACAGCAACAACAAGAAGCCATGCATTTCCATTGCATTTAAATTTTCAATTGTATACCGCTTTAAACAATAGACATTGTCACAAAGAGGCTTTACAGACATAAGCAAGCGGCAGGCGGCAGTAGCAAGGAGAGGAGAAAACCAGACTCAGAAGGGAACTTCTTCTGGGTTCCACTGGTCTACAAATACATACAGTACACAGGTTTAGAAGAGTAAAAACAGTGCTACGGGTGTTACGGATGCTCAGTATGAACATATTGTGAATCCTGGGATGAGGACGGTAGCAATTCTCAGGAACTAACCTACAGTGTAGAGGTGAGATTGTCATTGTGAGATTCTGGCTGATTGGATGGCATCTGATTTTGGTCTGAAGTTTTAGTTTATCGTGTACAGTATGGATGATGAGTGAGACATCTCAGTGAGCTGCTATACACTTTGAGTGAAAGAGCACTAGCTAAGTGCAACTATTGCCGCCATGTTTAGCTGGCGCTTCTTACATTACAGACCTCCAAAATGAAAGCGATTAACTTAGATCTTGGAGAACAAGATAGCATTTGTGCATAATGGAGAACATTATTGTATTGCACTTAGTGGGAATAGAACAGCACATTGTGCTTGTTATGCATTTGTTGTATCATTTAGCAATGTGGAACATCTAAACAGACAAAACAGGCTAGTTCCTGTTATCACTTACGTTTTAGCAGCTCTAAACAATCGATCACTTCCCAAGCACCCCCCTCTCTGTCTCTTTCTCTCTGTCTCTTAAAGTTAACAAGAGAAACATGTAGCTTGTTATATTCCCAAGAAACCCCAAAGCACACAATCCCCTGTCCTGAAAACGCTCTCATGAAGCAAAAATTTACAGCTCTACCTCTTGACTGTTCCAAAGCTCTGACACCCCAGAACTGTATCAAAACATAATGTCAGAATAATTTGTTTTGTGTGCAGCGTCTGCCATGCAAAGTCTCTTACTAGGGGAACGCTAAGGTATATGAACAAGTACATTAATATAAACCTGCGACTCGAATTACACCTAGACTGCAGTCAGAGCTGCTGAAAGACAGTTAATCGATCCCTTCGGTGGGAATCGAGAGTAATATTATGTAACACTTTCTGAAGGAAAATCATCACCACATGCATTCCCTTGCTCTGCTTTGTGTTCTGCAGTTTATATTTGGCTTTAATATCCATGAAAGCAGCTAAGTTGTGTTCAAAGGCTATTTATATAAATGTCCTGCAGACTTGGAGGTTTAAATTAGTTAGCTGAAGTGCATTCGCGTGTAAGACAATAACCGTGAGCCTTCTCAATATACTGAATTAACGGCAGCCACACATGCATATCTGTGTTGAGCCTGAGAGGTTTTCCCAAACCGTACAGAAGACGACTGTTATGTAATAACAGTGCCTGTTCTGGTTTTCTCCCTTTCTCAAGGCTGTATCAATTTATGTTTCAGTTCCTGATGCCTCTCTCTCTGCCGTTCCGTGCTCTTTTGCCCTCTTTAATCCTCCTACTTTCTAATTTCTATTTCAAAGGCATCCTTCATTCTCTTTTAGTCTTTTTTGCTGCAGGCCAGATCTGTATATTCTTGAAAAGTCGCCCGCCCGGCCCGCGCCCCGCGCCTG